>QLPI01016565.1:0-28661 GCA_003314275.1 Chroogomphus rutilus | reverse complement strand
GTTGTTCGGTCGGTACTTCCGAGTGAACCAGAGCTTGGGATCAGGGGCTTGACACCCACGTCGATTTGCCTTTGACGTTCTTTGGGAAACAGCTTCCCATCTTTTCCAAGCTTGGACGAAATGTCATTAGCATGGTTATTATTGTTAGAAGACTTATCATTGCCATTCTTCTTCCCCCCCTTCTTACTTTCCTTGTTGTTCGAGTTGTTAGAGTTGGAGGAAGACTGGTTGTTATTGTTAGAGTTGGATTTGATGAGGACCCATTCGGCTTTGCAGGCATTCCGAAGTTGTCGAACTCCTTGCATTCCCAGTATCTGCTGTTGATCTCAAGTGAATATTGTGTGAGTTCAGCAAGAGATTTGAATTGAGGGAAGTGAAGGAGGCTGTCCTTGATGCATCTGGCCAACCCTTTGTATGCTGCATGTGCGAGGGCGGCATCGTTCCACTGAGTGCGAGTAGAGGCTCGGGCAAAATCGATGAAGTATCATGCTGCACGATGGGTGTCTTTCATGACTATCTTGCCGAGCTCTATTTCTGCTTGCGCAGTGCTGTTTAATGGACCAAAGTTGGTCTCGAGTTCTTGACAAAAGTCTCTCCAGACCTTAAGCCAGCTAGGCTCAGATTGGATTTCACCTAGAATAGCAGGTTTGAAGTACTGAAGTGCAGGGCCTGTGAGGTACAAAATGGCATACTGGACCCTCGATGCATCCGTCAAGAATGCAGACGGATGGTCTCGAAAGTTCAGCGTGCATTTGTCAGGTGTCGGGAAAGCCAAACCAAGTCCTACAGGCCAGGAATAGTGGCATGGCTTCAACATGCTCATGTGTTGCGCCCTACTTCCCATGCATGCCACCAATTTAGGACAGAGGGATACCTGGGAGGGCGCTGAGAGTGTCAGCCCAGGTAAAGGACTTTAGACAGGAGAAGGGAGGACAAGGAGGTGTAAACCTAGTTGATTTCCAGAACAAAGAACCATCTACATACATTGGCTACTTATATAGGCTAATAAGTGAGATGTGGAACAGAGTGGCACAAGGAATGGAGAACAATAAGGTATGAAGAATCATGTGGAGGTATTGTCCACAATGATCAAGAATAGAACAAAGGAATGTAGGTGAGAATAGAACAATGAAATGTGATCGAGAACAAAAGAGTGAGTGAAAATAGAACAATAGAGAGTGGCCGAACATAAAACAATAGGGCTACTGCCGAGTGACAACAAAGAGTGAATGTCCCAAGGGTAAACAGGCAAGGGGAAGGACAGGGAATAGAAGAATAATGAAGAATAGGAGGGTGGGATAGGGATAATGAACCAAATGATGAACTGAATGTACCGAGCCGAGGCCACACACTGGTGAGGGATGATATGGGTAAGGGTCGGTTGGTCGGTACTGCTGAGTAAATCAGAGCATGGTATCGTGGGCTTTACAGCATTGTAAGAAGAATGTGTGAAGCTTAGCTTGGTCGGTGCCATCATAAACCTTGGGCTTGCGAACCTTGGCATGATGGCCAGGGTTGGGATTGGATCTAGGGGATGGTTGGGTTAATCAATCGACAAATGCCTTGATAATTTTGTCCATACTAGAAGTGGAATTAAGAGTTGGATTGGAAACATGAGTGGGGTTCGGATTTGAAACTTGAATAGGGTTCGGATTTGTCTTGTCATCATTGTTATCATCAATTGGCTCTTCTTTGTCATCGTCCTCACATTCAGGAGGAGTGTTCCCACCTGATGGGCCAGCTTCGTGAATCGAAGGTTGTTCTGACAGTTGTCGAAGTGCGGAAATCTCCTGCAACTGACTTGGGACTTCTATGATGAAGGTTAGATTATGAGTAGTTGATTGAGTATTCATGATGGTTGTAATATGTGAAGATGATATGCAAAAAGAGGTGCAATCAGGTGTAGAAGTCAGATAATACTGTTACAATGTAAAGGAATAACATAATCGTAATTAAACGTAATATCTCCCAAAGATAAACAATGGTGAGGTTCAGAGTAGGGCATGGCTTCAACTAGTATGTTTGTTATGATGTGAAGGAATGATGTAATTGTAATTAACGTAAAATCTCCCAAAGATAATCAATGGCAAGGTTCGGGGCAGGGTATGGCTTCAACTTGTGTATTGTGCCCACCAGGTCACACTGGCCCTAATTTCAGAAAGGCAAGACAGAGAATTAGCTAGTAGAAAGTCAAGGTTGATTATCTGACTGAGGACTGAACTACTGAAGTACAAGATCTTTATACTACTTTCAAATCTACTAGGAGTCGAATAGATTCCTATAATAGAATAAGAAAGCCGAGGATCGTGAAAAGTGAGAATGGAAATACTACACCCCAAATAATGATCTCCTCCATGACATTGGGGAGTGATGTGTCACTCCAATTCCCAACAGAGTTACCCTAACAGAGTTACCCTAAGGAACATAATAGCAGATTGGATATAAGAGACTGAGCGGAATTGCGAATAAATGAAAGTGGAGCGGAACGTAAATGAAAGGATATTAAACGTAAATGAAGATGGAATGGAATAGCGAGCATATGGAGTGTGACGTAAATGGAATGAATGAATTGACAGGAGCATGTGACGCCAAGACGGATACACGAGGTGCATATAGTCTGTGGGCTGAGGGCGTATGGTTGAATAAGCGAGCGAGGGCGGAGTTGGGCTGAGTGGGCTGAAATGAATAGTCAGGTATGCTGGCGTACGGTTCCTGACAAATAGTATCTCTGCATATTTGGCTGCTGTCCACGTCACACCCACCGGGGATCCAAATACATATGAATACGCTCTCTCAACCCCTGAGGGATCACTGTGGCAGCGTTCAATGGAGGAAGAGATTAAGAGTCTTAGAGATAACAGCACTTGGGAACTAGTAGAACTCCCAAAAGATCGGAAGAGTATCAAGTGCCGGTGGGTATATTTGACAAAGCATGATACACAGGGAAATACCAAACGTCTCCGGTCTCATGTTGTTGCAAAAGGTTTTTCACAAGCCGAAGGCATTGATTATGAAGAAACTTTTGCCCCTGTTGCAAGATTAGACTCCTTTCGCTGACTGCTAGCGATCGCAGCACGCTTTGACTTGGATGTTCACCACATTGACATCAAATCAGTGTACCTAAATGGAGATTTGGATGAGGAGATATATATGGAACAACCAAAGGGTTTTGTGGTTGCAGGAAAGGAAAATCATGTGTGTCTGCTCAAAAAGGCTATATACAGTATAAAGCAGGCAGGTCGACAATGGCATATCCACCTGCATGGCATACTTACAGAACTCGGTTTTCAGAAAAACATCGCTAGTGATGTATCGGTTTTCATTAAGCATCACGAAGGGAGAGACCCACTCATCACACTTGTCTATGTCGACGATATTGCAATCTTCGGCATGTTAAAAGACATCGAGTCTTTTAATACTCAAATTGCTACATGCTACAGGGTGACCAACTTAGGGGAAGTCAGTCAATTTCTTGGGCTACGTATTATTCGTGATCACCAGAAGAAAACCTTTTCTATTGACCAGTCTCACTACATTCAGAGAATGCTTACACGTTTCGATATGTTACAGTACAGACTGGTCTATACCCCTTTTGCAGCAGGAACCAAACTTGTAATCAATACTGATCCAGATTCGGAATCCTCTCTTACATCGCACTACCAACAAATTGTCGGATTGTTGATATATGCAATATTAGGCTCACGTCCTGACATCTGTTTCCATGTAAACCGACTGTCACAATTTGGTTCCAAACCCATGCAAACTCACCTGCTTGCCGCTCAGCATGTTTTGCAATACCTTGCCACCACTCGTGAGCACAAGCTGACTTATGGCACTGAAAATTCCACTGAGCTCATAGGTTATTCTGACTCAGATTGGGGTGCTGACACAGACAATCGTCGTTCGACATCGGGCTACATTTTCATCCTATCTGGAGGATCAGTCTGTCAGGAACCGTATGCCAGCATGCCCGACTATTCATTTCAGCCCACTCAGCCCAACTCCGCCCTCGCTCGCTTATCCAACCATATGCCCTCAGCCCACAAACTATATGCACCTCATGTATCCGTCTTGGCGTCACATGCTCCTGTCAATTCGCTCCACTCATTTACGTCACATTCCATATGCTCGCTATTCCATTCCGTCTTCATTTACGTTTAATATCCTTTCATTTACGTTCCATTCCATTTTCATTCATTCGCAATTCCGTTCAGTCTTTTATGTCCGATCCGCTATTACGTTCCTTAGAGTAACTCCGTTGGGAATCGGAGTGACACATCACTCCCCAATGTCACAGAGGAGATCATTATTTGGGGCGTAGTATTCTGTTCTCGCTTTTCACGATCCTCGGCTTTCTCATTCTATTATAGGAATCTCTTCGACTCCTAATAGATTAGAAAGTAGTATAAAAGATCTTGTACTCATAGTTCAGTCTTCAGTCAGATAATCAACCTTGATTTCGACTAAGGTTCCTCTGTTCATTTCTGTTTGTCTTGCCTTTACGAAATTGGGGACCGTGTGGTCTAGTGGGTGCAACGCATAACGTTGAAGCCAAGCCCCATTCTGAACCTCACCATTGTTCGCCTTTGGGAGATTAATAATATGTATTCTTCCAACTGGGCCAAAAGGCCAGTATGCCAGGTTGACCAAAGGTCAGCGGTTCAAATCCCTGTGTGCGCAATAATTTAGAAGGTTGTTGCAATCACTTGGACCCCAGGAACCCTGGCTTACATGATGGTCCATGATATCATGGGGGTCTGCTATGTCAAACAGTAATTAGAGTACTTGGGGGGAGCTACAGACAGGCCTGGGAAACCTGTTAAGATATCATCACTGTGGCACCTCGAGGGCTCGGTACCTAAGAGGAAGGTACTGTTACATACCATTGCAATGGTTGGTGAATACATGTAACAAGTTGCTGTTTAAATAGTGCCCACAGACTAATGCCAGATAACCTGGCATAGTGGCCTTTTGGCCCAGTTGGAAGAACACATCACTGTGGGAATTTGTTGCCTTTCACACAGTCGCTTGGGCTACATAGAAGCAATGCACCATCGCACTCTCCTTAACGGAAGCCAAGTATATGGCCCTTACTAATGTTTCAAAACACGCCCAATGGATAATATCCTTACTCGAGCAGCTGGATTTCGATGTCGATTTTCCCCTTAGCATTTATTGTGATTCAACCGGAGCACGAGCCATCGCTGCAAACAGTGTTTATCACAAACATACCAAGCACATCGATATTCACTACCATTATATTCGCAATACTATCGAAAATGGAACTATCAGTATCATATCCGTGGAGTCAGACAACAATGCTGCTGACCTGTTAATGAAATCCTTGTCCCGCTACAAATATGAGTATCTTCGCGGGAAAACTGGTCTTGTCAATGGCTCAATCGAGGGGGAATGTAGGAAAAGCAGTGACGCTTGAGCAAATTGCCAAGCCAGATTAGGTTGCCCCTTATCATATCTATTCCTTTGTCTAACTCGCGCATTGTTCTTATTGTACGATTGTGAGACATGTGTAATAGTCCACCGCAGCACTCATAGCAGTATAAGTAGTCGACAACTGTATGACGATAGCTCAGCTCGTTTTGACTATCGTCTAGGTACTTGTAACTCACTCTATCAATAATAAGCTCATTCTGACTATTGTCTGGCCCTGCCCCTTTTCTATATGCAGGACTTGGCTGACTCCCGTCCACACTATTGGCATTACCAAGACTTAATACTTTCTCCTCTTCTCTACGATTCCCAAAGTTCTTTGTTATCTACATTTAGGTCAGTAGATTGAAATTGAAAAGCTGTTAATATTACTGACCTCTAGTATAATCTTTCTTGACTCTGTGTACCATAACTCAATCAAGGATTGACCTAGTGCTACCAAGTCTTTCCTGGCATGTTTGTAGTGATGCTCTGATGTTTGTGAATTATAAATGTAATGTTCTTATCTTTTATGCCTTGTTCTTTACTCCTGGCTGATGAGGTTGCAATTCTTGGGATTTACTCAAGGCAGTAGAGAAATTAAGTAATACAGCTTCATTTTCAATCTCTGACTCATCATTGCCCTCTTTGTCATCTTCTTTCAGACCTGATTTATCTCAGAGTCATAGTCTATCACATAGAAGAGATATTTCTCTCCCCTTGGCCCTCTTTGTGTATTCTTATCATCTGAATCTTCTGTCTCAGAATCTGAGATTGCATCCATTTCAGGCATGAGAATCTAGTCTGAATCATGAACCTTGTTAATAAGGCTGGCAAGACATGCTTGGTTGGTTTTAGACTTGCACCCATGGCTCATTAAGCTAAGGGGGAAGTTTTCTATATTTTTTGGGGTCATGTTAGCGCCCAGGCACCACATCTTTAATTATGTAAGTGGCCAATGCATCACTGTCAGGAGCATGGAAATACATTCTGGTGCTTTTCTATTTTCAATACCTTTTAACCAATTTCACAATTACTTTCTGAGATATTTTTATTCTGAGTTCAGGGACTTCTAGACAAACTATTTAACAAGGATTCCCACAAGTGAATACAAATGGAAATGTTGTGGTTGTGGCAGGTTTCCGTGGTCGGCGATGGAACCAAACTGCTTATGTAGGGTGCAGGGTCTTACTGTCGTCTTCCTTATGATCCTTCGCATTCTTAGGCCCATTCGCTCTTCCTTACAATTGTCGTTCTCAAGTGAATATATTTCATGTAGGAGTATAACATCTCACCGTCGGTATACTCACATGGCTCCTGTCTTGTGGACTGGCAATGCATACCCTCCAGCGCGTCGATCAGAGCATCACGATACATGGAAATCAGAGAAACATGTTCAAGTCAAGGTACATGACCCTTATGAATGGTTAGAGTCAAATTCAGAAGAGACAGAAAAGTGGGAACTTTAATCCATTTTTGGGGGGTTCAACCTTCGCTGATGCAAGTCAGATGGATTGATGCCCAAGTGGAACTTGTTTCTAAATTCTTGAACGGAGTTCCGAATAAGGAAAAGCTGGAAAAGCTACTTACACAAACCACAGACTATGCCAAGGTGATACAGACTCAAAACACTGACAGAAAACTCAATTCATCACTGTGTCATAATCGTCGTAGTTCTCTGCTCCTTCTCTGAAAAAGGACGGACGTTGGTACTGGGAATTCAACAGTGGCCTTCAGGCTCAATCGGTGGTCTATCGGTCGAAGAATTCAGAGCTTCCAGACTTTTCGCAGAATACTGACAACAATACCGTCAGCGAAATCTTCTTCGATGTACGCTCCAATAGATCTATCGCCGTACATCCTTCGAGTGACTAACAATTCATAGCCCAACCTATTGTCATCCGACGGAACTGCTGCTCTATCCACAACTGCATTTTCGCCTTCCGGAGAATATTTTGCCTATGGAATATCCCTCTCCGTTCGTCCCAATCTCGAGACGTGCCTCATCATATTGCATCTGGAGTTAATGTAACTCCTGTATGATTAACCAGGGCTCTGACTTTTCTACCGTCTATGTCCGGCCTACTTCCAAGCCTTTCGATAAGGCGATCGAGGATCCATTGAACAATGATCCCGGAAAACTTCCTGACCAGATCCGATTCTTCAAGTTCTCTAGTATTACTTGGACTCATGATAACAAAGGATTCTTCTACCAGGTAGCTTCTATTTGAACCAAACCACGTGCTATTCCAAAAATTTGTTGCAGAGATTCCCTTCTCGAGAGGAGCACGGGGATGCAACTGAAGACCTCGCAGGGACTGAAACTACCCAAGACTTAGATGCAAAGCTTTACTATCACAAAGTGGGGACATCTCAATGTTTGTACACCATTCTACCACTCTTCCTGTTTGATATCTGATCCATCTCGTCTTCTGTGCATCACAGCGGATGATGTTCTTGTCGTGAAAAATGCTGAGAATCGTGAATATATTTATGGTGTAGAAGTGAGTGAGGTAGACGGAAGATACCTCATGCTTTCTATTTTTCGCGATACCTCACAGGTAGCCTCTCATACATTATATACTAGGATGATATCGTTGATTTTCGTTATTTGTATGACAGAAAAACAAATTCTGGATAGCAGACTTGACCGAGAATGAAATCGGACCAAACATGAAGTGGAACAAGATCATAGACGATTTCGACGCGGCATATGACTAGTTGGTATTGCTCTTACTTCACCTATACATACTCTGATATATACCATCAAGCGTTTCTAACAACGACACCAAGTTCTATCTCGTCACCAATAAGGATGCACCTATGTACCGCGTAGTTCAGTTTGACCTGGCAGATCCTCAAAAAGGCATGCACGACTTCATCCCAGAGGTCAAGGATGCGCATTTGGAGACAATCTCTGCCGTCGATAATGACAAATTTGTAATTGTTTATAAACGCAACGTGACTTTTCTTTCCTACTGCTACATGTCAGGCACCTCAAATTTCTTGTAGGTCAAGGACGAGCTTTATATCTATTCCTCTACCGGGACACAGATACAGCGTCTGGCCTCTGACTTTGTTGGTACGATCAGCGTATCAGGAATAAAGCGTGAACATTCGTCGTTTTTCGCCACATTGTCAGGCTTCACCACGCCGGGTAACATCCAGATGTACGAGTTTAATGCCCCCTTGGAGACGCAATGGACCTTGTACAGAGCAACAAAGGTTAACGGATTGATTCTAGAAGATTTCCTTGCTGAACAGGTACGTGCCGCACTTGAATAAACACTGGACCATTGCGTGTGCTCACACTGGTCTCGTCAGGTCTGGTATTCAAGCAAGGATGGAACCCGAGTTCCCATGTTCATCGTTCGTCACAAAAACACGCCCTTGGATGGAACCGCACCAGCATTGCAATACGGTTGGTGTCACGGTACTAGCCTTTTATCTATCAAGTTGCTCATTCCATCCAGGTTATGGAGGGTTTTCCATAGCTCTCGGTCCGTGGTTTAGTTCGTCGACTCTTACTGCTATCCAAGCATATGGAATGATATACGCTGTACCAAACATTCGGTCAGTCAAAGTAAACATATATCCTATCTATTTCTGACATGAATTCTAGGGGTGGATCTGAGTTTGGTCGGTCTGTTGTATCAGTTGCATTTCTTCTTAATGAGACTCGATAGGTGAGGAATGGCACCTTGCAGGCATTAAAGAGAAGAAGGTGAAGCCCATTCACCAATAATTTCTTGTATCAGCTGATATGACGCAAACAAGGTCAATGTCTTCGATGATTTCATCGCTGCGACGTAAGTAACACTTGTAGATAGGTTGGTATCTTCCTTGACCACATTTTGGTTGTCAGGCAATTCCTCGTATCAAACAAATACGTTTCTCCAGGCAAGGTTGCAATCAATGGTGGTTCAAACGGGGGTACGTGATAATTTCTACCTAATATATCAAGCAATAACTCCTCATTGACAGGTCTCCTTGTGGCTGCATGTGTCCACCGTGCTCCAGAGGGAACATTTGGGGCAGCGGTCGCTGAAGTCGGTGTCTTGGATATGCTCAAGGTTAGTTTTCTAAACTCCTCGAGTATGAGTCACACGAAACAATTGCATATTACAGTTCAGTCAATTTACTATTGGTTTGTCTCTATCTACTTGTTACTGCCCCTTTTAATCCAGCGATTTACCAGGTAAAATGTTCACTTCGGATTACGGCGATCCTCAGGACCCTCATGATTTCGACTTCATTTACCCTATTTCTCCTGTGCACACTGTGCCAAAGAATCAAATTCTGCCTCCCATGTTACTTATGACAGCTGACCGTAAGTCAATCCATTATTCTCACTCACCATGACATTTGCTGAGTGGCGGACAAAGATGATGATCGCGTGGTACCTCTGCATTCGTTTAAATACGCAGCAACTCTGCAGCACGTTGCCCCAGGAAACCCCCACCCTCTGCTTATCCGTATTGATCGTAAGGCGGGACATGGAAGTGGCAAGAGCACAGCAAAGCAGTATGACCAGAATTGTATTGAAAGGGGTGTTTTCTGACTCATTGCAGGATCCAAGACGCAGTCGCTCTGTGGAGTTTTGTAGCACACACGTTGGGTTTGAAGTGGCAAGTCAATGAAGAATGAGCACGATAAGTACCCTTGTTTTAAGATGAAAAGTCGAAGTGTGGTTTCAGAGTATATTAAGTGGTTCTGATCCACGTGGCCAAGTTAGGTTAGCTAGAAGAGGGATGCTATTACATGTGGGAGGATATAAGAGGGCAACAAGGTATAACAAACGATGGTGAGTATCCGGCAAGTACGCACTACCAATATAAAGAGTGAGATTATAGGAACGAAGCAATGAATGAAAGTTGTGTGGTTTTTATTATTGTGACAAAAGACGAGTAGGATCTAACTTGGATGTCCATTGTTGAAGCTCCTTGATATTTGGAGCAGCAAGTGCGTATGAGTTCGACGCGGTGAAAAGGGTAAAAGTGAATCGGCGCTGCTCAGATAACCACTGTCAGAGACCAGCGATCAGCAGTCAAAAGGCTCAACGCACGCCAAAGAGTGTTTCCATTTCCAGGTTGTGTTCTATCTTTACGCCCGTCAAACTGATAACACTCAGTTCTTCGAGTTCGTTGGAACGTGCATAGACATGCAGGTACGGCCTGCAATACAATTAATCAGCTGTACATTCTGGCAGTAGCAGGACTCTCCCACCTCCGGAGTACGAACCACCGCTTCTGCCAGATATTTTCTCCTGCGTCAGTGAGGATCAACAAGTGACCCTTCCTTGTCGGCGAGTCGCTGATTAAACCATGAGCCATCGTCAATATAGAAAAAAATAAACAGAATTTACCTGCGAGGCATGAGCTTCGCGTGGGCGACGAGCTTAAGTGGATCCGTAATCATTGGTTCAATGAACTTTACCCTTGTTTTTACCGGGAGGTCTGCATCAGAAGGCTCCTGACTTAGCAGAATCTGTGGAAGGTTTCCATCATTATGCGTGCTCATGCGAGGGTGAATGTCCACATACCTTTCCCTGGTGACCAAATTTCTTCTGCCATAGGGCCAAAGATTTGCGCAAAATTTGATCAGAGTCCAGCCAATCAGACGGCGGTGGGGGTGGAGCGGCCGCAAGAACGACTTTGATGGCTTGCACATCCGCCGCACGTTGTTCGGTGGAGACTAACCGCGCGTAGTCTTCCACGACAGAGATGCCGCGCGGTTTGAACGAGCCAAGGGCATCTTCGCCTCTCACGTACTTTTCGGACGTGTCTAATCGCCACAAGTCCTTGGGAGATCGCGTTAAAGGAGGTGTCAGGCGCACGCTGAAAACCGTACTAGTCTTGGACAAGACTTTCGATGAGCCAAAGATAGACATTAATCTAGAAGGCGGGCGGGCATCCCGCGACGCCATGGTGACAGCCATGTCCATCTGGAAATGAATTGGGTCGACACAAGTATCTGCCGCGACATACCAATGCAGCTGCAGGAGTATCTGCTGATTGGCCGCAGTCACCTTATTCAGGAGGAAAGAATCATGCACGCTCGAATCCCAAAGCGCGACCGCGGACAAAACGGCCGTCCCGTCCGGGGGGAATTCGACGGTCTGATCCTTGAGCAAGGTCAGAACCACCAGTTCCTTGGAGGTCGAGTCGTGGACCCTTCCCTTGGGATCTAGTAACCGGATGCAGCCAATCTTCACACGGATCACCTGAGTCCAAGGAAGCTGTCGCCCTGAATTCGACGACAGTTGAAGCACGACGCGGCGCTGAAGCCCTTGATGTAGAGTAAACGAACCCGGGTCTAAGGAGCTCTGGGATAACACAGGGACCGGTACGTACTGTCCGTCGGAGGCAAGTTCACAGACATGAAGCCATGCCACGACATCGTGAACTTGCTCCACAACAAAGTCGGCTTCGGAGCGTCGCATCGGAGACGGTGCAACGCTCAAGCTAGGTTCACATACGTTCGACTCCGACTTGAGATTGAGCCCGCGCTGCTCGCGCATCTCGTCCCACCGCTCCATACGTTCTAAATACATAGGTTTGATCTTCGCGAAGAACTCTATAGGCGCGTACCCCGTGCGAAGGTACATCGCTGTTTTCGAAGTCACATGAAGCGAAAAGCTTCTCCGAAACCTCAGCTCAGATAATATCGATTTATCCATGTCCAATGCAGAAGAGGTATATACCTCCTCCGTAGGTCGGGATGGGCCGACGAACGACGAGAGCCGTACCTGCATATGCGCCGCGGCGAAATCATGTGACGAGAGCCCTTTGACCGAGTCGACGGTAAGAAAGAAAGAGATCTTGCTTCCTGTGGGCAACGTGCCAGGGATCGGAGAAGATGGCCTGGTCGAGGCAGCAGACCCGTTGGCACTCCGACTTGGGGGCATGACAACATTGACGATCTTCAGATCCACACGACACGACCCGATCGCCTCCGCAGTATACCGGCAGAAGATCGGGACCGTATAAGTGGACGATAAACGTCGAGACAGAGGCGCAAGAGAAACCAATGCATTGCCGATAAAAGAGAACTCGGGCGGCGGTGCGTCGTAAAACGGCTCTTCCGCGGAGAAATGTTGTGAATAGGCGGGGCGGTCTATAAACGTGGTAAGATTGCGCATCCGCTGGATCTGTTGCTGTAGTCGATCCAGTGACCAGACGTATAACGCATTGTGCCGCTTATCTATGACTTTGATCCCGACCGACGGCTGAGTAGCAGAAGCAAGCACAGGATCCGCAACGTCGCCGAACTGGTCTAACCCAGCGATAGCCTCCAACGCAGATGTCGTCTTCGCCAATGTCCCCCCCGACGCGATGGTAAAGTTATATATTACGTCTTTCCTAAGTTCCTTGCTGTAAAATCGATCAGCTCACGGCTCGAAAACAATATCAATGAACATTTGCACCTGATAACATTAGCTTCCTTGATAAGTACCGCATTCGACAGAACAACCTCAGCCATTGAGAATGACCTATGCGATCTCCACCGCTCCAGCACTTTCCGGATAAGCCGCAGATGCCTAGCAGAATAAATCACAGGTTCGAACGCCACGAAATCTACCTCCGTAGCTCCATGCGCGCGCATCTCCAACAACCTTCTCATTTGCTTATGCACGAGTTTCAGCTGTTGCTCCATATGCTCCTTCTCGACTTTAATATCTTCAGCCTCCGTCGACTCAGTGATGGCCTGAAGCCGTGACTCATACTCCACCTTCTGCGCCTCGAGCTGGCCTTGCAATTCATTAATCTCGGGGCTCCCATGGCTCTGCCCATTCTCCACGCTCGTATCGTCCGTCAGCGCGTCACTCGAGAATGGCCGCCCAGACTCGCTCCACACGTCGTCCGCCTGGCTGAGACTGCTCTCGGGCCGCGGTTTCGCGTTGTGGTCGCGCAGCGTCTTCACCTTCGTGATTCGCTCAAAGAGTTTGTTGAGGTCCTCGTCGGGGAGGCTGTCAAGCGCCGGGTCGAGGCCGAGGCGCGCGTAGGCCGCTTCGCGCTGCGCATATGTCCAGTCGACGTCAGCGACAGCGTCGGAGGCGGGAGAGTCGGGGCGTGTGGCAAGGCCTGATGGGGAGGCGTTCTCAAGGTCGGCGGCGGAGGTGCTAATGTTCATGCTGGTCCTGCTCGCGCGCTCACGCTGTTTACGGACGGTTTCTGGATCGTTGAACCGGAAGACATGATGTTCACCTGCATGGCTGATCAGTAAAACCATAATGCAAAGCTAATTTCATTACGGCTTACCGAGAATAATGCGATAGCCCGAACGAAGCTTATACGGCTGCATAAAGACACCCCAGTATTCAGGTAAATGGACAATCAAAAGGGAATCCAGCCTACCTGACCAACCGCCAGCTGTTTGCCGTTAAGGAACTGTGAGCACAGCGTGTCACTACCATCTATACAGATCTATACAGACAATATACTAAATTCCTACCGTAGTGCTATTCGGCTGCGCATTAAGCGTCACCTTCCCATCTGTATTGTCAAAGAAACAATGCTCTTCAAGAATGTTGTCCCCGCTAAGCCGGATCGCAGCGGGTTTCTCGCTATCCAATCGGCCGACCTGTAAAATAAAGTGTCATATGTGGCAGTGTCAGTGAATATATACACACATGGACACGTACCATAGTTCGCCCAGGCCTCAGTTGATACACAAGACATTCACTCATGAGAGGATCTACACTTAAAATCAACCAAGTGAAACCTCTCTAACAAACCGACCACTTTACCTTCATTCTATATCCCCCCAAACCGAATCAACCATTCCCAGTCCTATGCACACTATCATTCAATGAACACTTACCAAATTGACCAGATGCGGCGTCTACAAGGTCGCATCAGCCACAGCGCCCGCCCTGCCACATTATTCCGCCTACTCACCTTCTTCGGCGTATGCACTCCCACATTATTCTTCTCCACCGTGATCCCAAGCTCCTCCAGAGCCTTCTCACGCTCCTTCTGCACCTCCTGCGTACGCACCATCTTCTGCTCCCACGTCTCGTTCAGGTCGTTCATGAGCTTCTGGCTCGTCTCAAGCTGCTCCTGGAGCTCCGCTTTGGTGACCTTCTTGATCGTCCCGTCCTTGGCCTGATATGTGACAATCTGCCGCTCCGGCGGAACTGTTGGATCCCACTTGTCTTCGCCTGAGGAGCCAGCGACTCGCGCTAGACACGCAAACCATCAATCACGAGATATGATCAAAGAAAAAGAGAAGGAGAATAATTGAACAAACCTCGTAGTGTCTCGAGTTCTTCTTTGAGTTCACGCACAAGCTTGGCGTTGGGGTCCTCATTGACCACCGCCTTGTTCTTGATCTTTTTGGCCTAGAGTGGTGTTGAGTGTCATATTGAAACAGCTACACAAGGCACATAACACACCTGATCAGCATACCGCAACGTACTCAGCGTCTCCTCATAATCAGCGGGCGAGATAGCAGCAATCATCGCAGTCTTCGAGTTGCCCCCAAGACTGTCCTTCAATAGCCATGTAAGCACCTATCAAAACATTCCATCATCATCAGCGACATGCACATGTCTCATCGCATGCCACTCACTGAGTCTCGATACGGAACGAAATCCTCGGCCTTCTTCTTCCCCTTGCCCTTCCCATCGCTCTGACTCGCCAGCGCAAGCGCCGAAATAACCTTCCCGAGCGTTGTGAGCGACTTGTTGATGTTCGCGCCTTCTTTTAGGCGCTGTCCCGTGGCTCCGGTAGAGTTAGCACGCTCTGAGCCTGCGAGATCGACTAGACTGATGAGAGGGTCAGGGTATGGTTGCAAGGGAACACCAATGGTGGCGTACTTGATACGCGAGACTTTCTCGGTATCCAAGTTCGTGTCTGTGTCGTGTCGTTTCATGGTGAGGAGGAGAGTGAACACGGCGTGTGAGCGAGACGAGCTGGATGGCGAAATGCATGCGAGTACGCGTGGATTAAAGATATGTGTAGTGGAATTGAGAGCATACACGCTCACGTCTCGTTCATGTTGGTAGCCGCGACCGTGCGCGCCTTGTTACCCTCATCCATCAATGTCATCATGTCTTCGTAACTGCCCACTACGAGTCTGGACAGGTCTTCTACATACGGGCCCAAGCTGCACGAAACGCAAAGTAGAGTTCACTCTCTCTAGTCGCCAACGTGGAACGGAAATCTCGAAGCAACACACCTCGGATGTTCCCGCACTTTCAGATTACCCTTATTCTTAGGATTGAGAAGGTCGCGGACCTTCTCATTGTATATCTACTCAAATCCATCGAAACAAAAGGCGGTGAGTCGGCGAGAGTGTATATGCACGAGAGCGGCGTCACGGACAGACCTCTATATATGATACTTCAACGGTGAAGTGGAGGTTGGGATCCGCAGCCTGCTTGGCTTCGGTCCGGAGGAAGAGCTCGGAGCATGTGAGGGGGATAATTCCCTTGTCCGCGCCGTCTGGAGAGGAGGGGTTAGGGGAGGATCAGAGGTTTAGGTGCGTCATACGTACAGCCCATCATACTAGGTAGGCATAACGCGTCAATGGATTGGGCCGGTGCCACTGTGATATAACTACGCACCTATACGATTTCCCAGATCCTAAGCGTGATTAATGTATCCTGAGCCTATCGCATCCCATTCAACTGCCCACATACCAGTTTGTCCATCTAAAAGCAACCCCATCAGCCCTCATGAACGGCATACACACAAAGACATTACACACAAGCCAAAATACACGCATTAAACCCCGCAAACCCATGGTCCAGCAGCTCCTTGCCCAGATCATCATACAGCGTCTGCTGGCTGCAATAATCCGGATCGGTGCGCTCACCCGCGCTCCAGTATGACTTGTCGAAGCTAAACGCCATGGTCTTGCGCTCTGTGGCGCGATTTGAGCCTGCTTGTGCGGACCCTGCCTCCGGGGGGTCGAGGAAGGTCTGGTTGCCTTGCATGCGGATGAGGGGCTTTGCGCCACGGCCGAGTTCTGCGAGCGAAAACGCGGGGGAGTACCATGAAGATTGAGTGAGCGCAAACGATGCAGGCTAAGCTTGGCGGGACACGAGGAGGGGGCAAGCAAGGCTACTTACCTCGCGAGTTGAGAGGGCGGCATCGAACAACAACTTTGATGTTTCCGTCCCCAGACTCGGCCATGGTTGAGGAGGTGGTGGTGGTGGACGTCGACGCGCACGTGCACGCCGGTCCTGTGTGGTGATGGGTGGGTGTAGTGAAGTTGCCTTTACTGTACTTGTTCTAAGGTGAGGAGGGGGCTGTCACAAAGTAGTCACGCGGCGGTATGAACGCAGTTATTATTTTTTTGGGATAGCTCATACTACGGCTTCATGGTGGTAAGGAAAGCTCTCAAGGGCAAGGGTCAACTGTACCACATGCGAGTACAATGCGAGTGTTGACAATGAGTGATTCTCCAAGGTTGTCACGCCACGACATGATTATTTCTTGGGACAAAGCCGCATGGTCGAATGTATTCTGGAAGGCAGTGTCGACAATAGCAACAAAGGGCTTTGTTTCGCCATATAGTTTTAAACACCCTATTCAAAGTAAATGTATACATTGTTTTGTAACTGTCACTTGTGCAAGTGCTTCTCATCGCTAATTGTAAGCAAGCGAGATAACAGATCCTCATGTATGTGGGGGACTCATCTGGCAGAAAGACTTGGCGAATCCAGTCCTGTGCAAATAGAGGCAACTCAGAGAGGTCACTCAGCGGACGCAAGTGAGGGGGCTGCATAAGGGGGGAGCCAAGCTTGGTTGACCTCGCTAAAGCCAACGTTTCAGGCCTGTCAAGCGAAGGCTCGCCTGACCAATTCATAGATGTTGCAGGGTCCGTGCCACAACATCACATGATGGATTTTTTTGCCCTATTTTCACACGTTTTCAACCAGAGTCCTCATTGAGCGTTTCATCGATGAGTTTTTTGCCGCGTTTTCAATGACGTACTAGGCGGCCCAGTCATGTTTTTTTTGTGTATTTGAACAGCGGTCTGAACAGCAGGCAAAAAGCACAATGACGAATTTTCCGCCGTACCGAATTGAATTATAACAAATCGAAATCATCCAACTGGGAAAAGTCAGCGTTTTCGGTATTTGTGAAAAGACAACGGCGTACCTCGTCGTTATACCGCATAATGGTGCGCTTGAGCTTGGATGTGTCGACCCAGGTCACAAAGTCCTCCATGTGGCTTGGGAAAAAAATGAGCGAAGAGAGAACGGCTGAGGCCCCTGAGTGCACATACCGCGTGACGAGGTAGGCAGGATCGGTGATCGTGTCCGGACCGACGCGCACATGGCCCTGCTCGATAAACTTGACGCCCTGCGGGGTGATGAGCGGGAGAGTGGAGAGAAGCAGGGTGCACGCACCGCACTGACGGTCTCGACCATCTTGGACATGCACATGACTACGGCGAGCCGGCGGCGACAAAAGGCGGCGACGGTGAGCTTGTTGTCGACGTCGCTGAGCTTGGACGCGGCGGTGAGCACACCCATGTCGTAGAGTTTGGAGAGGAGCTGGGCCTCCATCTTGGTGCGGAAAGGATCCTGGGCAGAAAGGAGAGTGAGGCGGTGGGCGTATTGGCGGAGAGCACCGCAAAGTTTGTTGTATCTGGGGATAGGTAAACGCGTGTGAGGCAGAGGAGGGGCCGGACGCACTTGTGGTAGTCCTCGCGGTGCTGGATGTGGTAGCGGCGCATGACCTTTATCTCGCGGATGTTCGCATCATGTTTCCACTGGGGTGTGTGTCAGCAATGAGTGGGGGAGCGGAGCACGACGCACGTTGAGAAAGTCGACTTTTTTGAGCAGGAGCTGCTCGTGATGCTTGAGCTGGCGCATGGGAGACCACAAACGCCCCACATCACGTGACGAGGTGTGGTCCGTGCATGGGCGCCTGATGGGTCGGCGATGGTGCCGGAATCAGGTGTGCATGATAAACGCCCGCGGGCCGCCACGATCACATGAGGATGAGAGCGATAACGTCGACGCGCAGCACCAGCACAGGGAGCCCATGGTGATTAGGGGGAGGAGGCTTCGCGATGCGCGTGCGCAGATATTCGCCTCGAGGGATGAGAGGATGAGAGGACGGATTGAAACACGCGGTGGAGTTTTTGCAGGATTTGGGCAGCTTGGCGTGGGATTGGTCCGAGAGTGAATATATGGGGTGTGCCACGCAGGCAGGGCGTGTCTGCAAGGGGAGACCATGGGGTCTCTGCTTCCCAATACAATTAAAATTTCCGCTCTCGACGACAAGCGAGACCCCAAGCTTATCTGCGGCCCCGTTGCAGCACGGGACCGCCCAGTCCCGCCCGCCGTGCGACGCAGCGGGCAGGGCTGCGTGGGCGGCGAGTTGGGGCGTAGGGCAGGCAGGGGTGCGCGGGACCGTGTGCGCAAGAAGGAGCTTATCGGTGGAGGCATCGGCGGAGAGCTGGCAGGGAGCGTGCCGGCGTGCCGACGCCTATTTGTTAGGCGAGATAGCAGAGAACATTGGATAACGACAGACAATGATCACGAATTCAAACAGACGCCCGGGTATAAGAAGTCCACCCCCCACCAGCCTTGTTCCCCGTATTCTGTGCGTGCTTTTCCCTCTGAGTATATGTCTGCTGGTTTTCCTAGTAGATCGAATACTCAGTTTCCCTTCTCCGAGCCGAACGCCTCGCACGCCGCATCGCGCCCCCGCCACCACTCACAACACCCCGCCATCACCATGAACGGTTCGATGAACCCCTTCGGCGGCGCACCGCAGCACCCCTCCCAGCCCCAGCCCCAGCCCCAAGGCCACCCCCAGGGCCACCCACCCTTCGCGCAGACGTTCCAGTTCAACCCACAACTGGTCCAGAACGTCGCCCAACTCCCACCGCAGCCCCTCGTCGCCAACGCCGGCGGCATGCCCCTCCTCCAACACCAGCCCCCGACGCCGAATCAGATGCACCAGCACGCCCAGCAGCGCGCGCTCCTCTCCCAGCAGCAGCGCCTGGCGGGCTCGCCTGTATCGGCGCCCTCCCTCTTCACCCCCGCCACCCACCCCATCCGCCGCATCTCTGCCCAGCCGGCCCCCCACCAGGGCATGCAGGTCCCGGCGACGACCGTCGCCGGCTCCAGCACCACCGTCGCGCCGATGATGTCTCTCCCGCAGAGCATCGCCGGCCAGATCCGCCAGGGTGGGCCAAATGCCCGGATGCTAGCAAACCAGCATCCAGACATCGCCCACGCCCACGCCCTTGCCCTCGCCCGTCAGCAGCAGCCGCCCCAGACCCAGCCGCAGCTCGTCCCCGCACACACCCCCATGCAGCCTCCCCGCGCATCTGCTGCCACGCAGCTTGCCGGCCCCTCCCAGGACCGCCGATTCCCGCAGCACCCACAGGTCCCTCAGGGTCATGTCGCCCCGTCGCCCGCCCGCCCGTCGTCGCACGCCACCCAGCCATCCGCCGCCCCCGTCGTCGCATCCGCCCGCACCCAGCAGACGCAAGCAGATAACGGCATGTTCATGAACCCTCAGAACATGTTCGCTGCAAGCACCTCCCAT
Organism: Chroogomphus rutilus; assembly: GCA_003314275.1. Taxonomy (NCBI): domain Eukaryota; kingdom Fungi; phylum Basidiomycota; class Agaricomycetes; order Boletales; family Gomphidiaceae; genus Chroogomphus; species Chroogomphus rutilus. The sequence continues at coordinate 8,709 of QLPI01016565.1, read as the reverse complement.
CAGCGTCCCGCTGGGTCCTACCCCTTCATCCACGACCAGCACCATCGCGCCGACTCCGCGACGACGGGCAATCCCCCGCAGGCGACCCCGCGCCAGGCCCCGCCGGCTGCGCAGCAGCAGCACCTCCAACAGCAGGCCCCCCAGCAGTCCCAGCCACCACAGCCGCCCTTCCACATGACCCCTGCGCAAGCCCTCCAACAGCAGGGCGCCGCGGCCGGCGAGCCGTTCGCGCACGTCATGATCCCGCACAGCGCCATGGCCCACCGCATGCCGCCGCCACAGGCCACCTTCACCCCCGCTGCTGCCGGCTCCTCCACTGCTCCTGCCACCGCTGCCCCTTCCCATGCTGCCTCTGGGTCCTCCTCCCGGGCGGAGGCTCCGCCCCGCGCTGGGCCGTCCCGCGGCCCGACCCGCACCCCCCGCTCCCCGCGCCCGTCCTCGGGCCACCCTTATGCGTCCGGCGTCCGGCCGCACGCATCCGCTCAGCCCACCGCCACCTCGAGCCCCCGCCATCGCCGCGCCAGTGCTGCCCCTGCGCCCCAACCCACGCCGCAGGTCGAGCAACAGAGCACGCCACAGGCCGCGCCGCAGACCCCGCCCCCCACCCAGAATGAAGTGTCCCCCGCACAGCAGATCGTGCCGAGGCATCCTCTGCAGCTGCTCTTGTAAGTTCCCAACACTTCATTCCCGCGACCTCGTACTAACTATCTCCTCCAGGAGCGGGGCTCTTCTTGGGTCAGGGCAGGGTGTTGCCCGCCTGCTAGGCTTCAGCGCGGGCTTGGCGAACCACCACCCCGACGTACGTATCTCGTCATTCTACGCCCTTTGCTCGTTCTCACATCTCCACAGCGTTCCAAGTTCGAGTATTGGAACGAGTTCATCCGCGAATTTTTCGTCAAGGATGCAAGGTGGAAGCTCACGCTCTGGAAGGAGGATACCCCTCGCGAGGCCAAGGTGTTCGGTACGTCGTAGCATATACTTATTCCAAAAACCCTGTACTCACTTTTCCTCCAGATATGCGAACACACGTTATGGCCATGTTCCTCCATTCCGCCGCAACCTCCGGGACGCGCTCCATGAGCCTCGTGCTCGATAACCTCCGGGAGCGCATCGTCTGCCCCGGCACCGCCATCCTCGACTGCCCCGACGCCCAGTGGATCTGGCGTTTCCACTCCGGGCACACCCTCGTCCTCCGCGGCATGTTCTCGTGCCAAGTCTCGGTCTACCACTACCCGCAGACGCCGTCCCAGCACCCGCCGTACTTCCTCCGCTTTGATAGCATGGCGTTCGATGCTGTCATGCAGGAGCGGATGGTGATGATCGACGCCATCATCGGCAAGCGGGTCGACTTGCACGCGCCAGGCGGAGCCCACAAGACGCCGGCGACCACCACGCAGGGGTCGCCCGATGGCGCGTCGAATCCTGACGGGACAGGAGCAGCGGTGACCGGGGGAGGAGCGGTGATGAGCGCAGGGGTTCCGGCAGGGGGCGTCTCCCACGGCGGAGCAGTGAGCGGAGGGGTTTCGTCTGGAGGAGCCCCACATGGGGGCGTCTCCCACGGCGGTGGAATGAGCGGAGGGGTTCAGACTGCGGGGGCCCCACACGGGGGCATCCCACATGGCGGAGTGGCGAGCGGGGCAGTGCCGCACCCCCACGGCGGCACATCGGGTGGCCTGGTGAGTGGGGGATACCCTCAAGGGGCAGTGGGTGAGGGGGTAGGAAACGCGGGACATGGGGGAGTCCCCAGTGCAGGAGTCGCCCCTGTGGCGAACGGAGGAAACGGGGCAACCGAGGGACAGGGGAGTGAGGAGGGAACGACGGAGAAATCGGGCGAGCCGGAGAGGATTGCCTTCGCGGACGCCGTACTGCCCACCACACCAGTCAACCATTTCGGGATCCCACAGGCGACGATGCGATGTCTTGAAGTGAGTTGCACAAATATCATGAGCTTTACCGGTAATTCTAACCATATATTTTCTTCCTCTAGTTATCAGACAGCATCACTCAAATGTGCGATCTGATGGACTGGTCTCAGTATTTTGGGCTGGGAGTGCCAGGTTCGTGCTTTCTTTCCACCTTTTCTAACTATGAGCTGAGACTCCTTTGTTTCTTCCCTATAGATTCCCTTAAGTCTTTCTGCGACTACCTCCGGTCGGTTGGTATCACACTCCCTGATCTGGGGAGTCTTGCCACTGCCGTAGGTAGCGCTGGGGGATCTTCTGCTCCCGGGGCAGTAGAGAGCGGCGCCGAGGAGATTGGTGGATGGGATGGCGGCCAGGCACAGGGTGGACAGAGGGAAACGCAGGGAGGGCAGAGGGTGACGCAGGAAGCGCAAGGATCAATGCAGGGGGCCATGGGTCCGCCGCAACAAGGACCATCCCAAGGCTCGATGGGCCCCCCGCAGGGTCCGATGGGACCACCCCAGAGCATGCCTGGCTCGATGGGCCCACCTCGCGGCATCCCAGGATCGATGGGTCCTCCGCAAGGCATGCAAGGGCCACCGCCGGCCATGCAAGGATTAATGGGCCCACCTCAACACCCTGCGCACGGGCAGGTGCACCAACGGCAGCCACAACACGTTGCGCCCGCCCAACTGCACCAGCAACACCATGGTGCCCCCGGGCAGCTGCAGCACCAGCAGCAGCAACACGTCGCGCCTGCGCAGCTGCACCATCACCACCAGCATGTGGCGCCCGCCCAGTTGCATCAGCAACACGTGGGCGGGCAACAGGGAGGAGGGCCGGCACACCCGCCGCCGCCGCATCCTTCCCAGCCACAGCACCAGGCCCAGCAGCATCCGGTGCACCCGCAACACCAGGCCCATCCCTCGCACCAGGCTCACCCGTCCCAGCAGCCTCACCCATCCCACCAGCAGCACCCTGCGCATCAACAGATGCAACAGGCCCCCCACGCTGCACACCTCCAACACCCTCCCCACCCCCAATACCCGCAATACCCCCACCACCTACAACCCCCGCAACACCCCTCCCAACAACCCTCAAACCGGGGCGCTTCCAGCGTCAGTGGGTCCGACCCCAACCCTCACCTCAGCGGCCCCAACCTCCACCTGAGCAGCGCTAACCCTCGCATCGGCTCGGGTGCGGGTGCCAACGTCTCCGCTCCTGCCGGCCCATCCACGTCCAAGCGCAAGGCGCAAGGACAGCCTGAGGGCACTGGGTCGGACGGTCCGCCGCCTGCAAAGCGGACCGCTAAGCGGAAAAGCAAGGCATCCGGGAGTGGGGCGCCTCCGGGCAGCGCGGGGGCGGGAGGTAGCGGGTCAGGGGGTTCGTGAGTGGGGATGTGTAAGGGGTTTGTGGGACGAGTTTGGTGGTAGCGGATCCTTGTGGTGATCCTTGCCGGCGTCGTTACCCGTCAGCCCTCAAATTGCCTTTGGCCTCCTCGTCGCCTTTAACCGGTACTCTCGCCTCGCCGTGTTTCAACTTGCGGTTACGCGTTGCCACGCGTCAAACACCTGGTTTAAACTTGTGGCTTGAGAAGAAAGCCCGGTTCACGCCTTCCCGCGTCCTCCTCCCGTCGCAGTGGTCGTGCCCTCGCACCCCTGGTCGTCATCTCGTGCTCTCGCACTCCCGGTCGTACTCGTCGTAGCTGTTCTGCCGCGGTTCCCTCACCGGCTCATACATGGCTCTCCCCCGTGCTCGACCTCGTTTTTCGCTGCAGATTGAATGTCTCTCTGCATTGCCGCCGACGTCTAACAACAACAATGTCACGTCCCCCCACGCCAAAACAACTGTTTGAAGGAAAGGTTGTGGAAACGGTGAGGAGCGAGGAAGTACAATAGTGTCCTTGAACACATTGCTTCTCTCCTTCACCACCGTTGTCCGTCATCGCCGCCTGACACGCGAAATCTCACGCGCCCATCATCACCCTACCTCGCACAACGATTCGAATCCACCACTCCTCTCGACAATATTCTAGATGGATTTCGGGTCCATATCGTCATCGTCCCAGTCGCCAGCGCAACGCACTCACCGCACCCACCACATAATCCACCTCTTCCCAAAGTCCAAGTTCGCGAGAACTAGGCGGGTTTGCACTCATCCATGCCTCCTCAACTTTGAGGCACGGTGTCGTGTGGTGTTGCGTCTGGTGTCATTTGACGATTCGATCCGAGTCTCTAGCCCTTTGCGAGATTCTAGACGGGTTTGAATCTATCGGATACCCCTACCCTCATAGCGTGGTGTCGCGTGCGGTGTCGTTTGACGATTCCAATCTATTCCTTCACCGAAAGAATTAATTAGGCGAATTCGAAAAGCGAATATCGCCGCCAACCTCTGGCGTGGTGTGGCTCGACTTGTTGTTGTGTCGTCTGGTGTTGTTCTCCTGGCGTTGTTCTCTCTCTCGGTTGCTGTTATCTCCTTGCTAGTATTTCTGTTTCGCTGTTTTGTTTGTCTCGTCTCGTCTCGTCTATTTCTCTGCTAATTTGTTTTGCGACTGTGCGCTTTGTACTTTGCCTCATTTTTGTGTCTGTGCTCTTGTAACTTGTACTTTGTTTTTTGGATGTTTTCGGCCGGATTTTGTTTTTTCTTTTAACAAAGATTGGTTTCTTGGTTTGGATCGCTTCTATATTCATGGTGTGAGTGTGATCAATAACTTGAAGAAATCATATGCTCCAACTTCAAGAAACACTGAATAGCTGAGGCAGGTTTAAAAACATAAGAGCAGGTATTGGTCGATTTGTATGTACAATGAATATGGAAGTGGACTACTCTAGCGAGGTCCAGGTTCTAATTTTGAAACTCCGATCAAGAAAGGAAAGAAAGACATAGTTGTTCATATGCGAGAATTTGTGGGGGAATGTATATCTACAGTTACCTAATGAATGTTGAGGGAGGAGTGCATGGTCATACTAGGATAGTTCATGTAAAAAGTCGCATTGGTCACCATATCGGCATCTGCGGGTCACAAGCAAAATTAAAAACATCAGTTTCTCTGTTTGGCGGGCTTGGAATTTCCATTGCTCGCCTTCCGTTTGCATAGAAAGTGCACAGCTTTCGCTTAGTGGTACTTCTAAGCCCTCCTCCTCGCGCTGCTCCTGCTCCTCCTCGACCCAACTGACCTGCTCCTACTCCTGTTCCTCCCATTCCTGTTCCTCTCCCGCGCCCCCGCCATCCTTGGTCCGAAGAATGTCCTTCCCAATTCTTTGGACGCTCCTCGTCTCCGAGCCCTCCCGGTCCAAAATCGCTGCCGAATTGATTTTGAGCTTGGGTTTGGCTGTTCCATCCCTGCTCTCCTGAGTAAGATCCTGGTTTTAGTTGTTGTTGTTGTTGATGCTGCTGCTGTGGCGGAAAGCCCACAAATCCGTTTAGGCCCGGCGCTCCGCTGCCGCCGCCCTGTGCGGGCTGCTGTTGTTGTTGCTGCTGCGCAGCCAGTTGTGCAAAAAGACTCAGATTGAAACCGAGCTGTTTAAGGTCAACTGTAGGCAGAGCAGCAGGCTGCGGGACTGCCGCTGCAATATCCATAGAGTCTCCTCCACCCATCCCTCCCTTCTTTCCTGCCAATTGGCTGATGAGGCCTTGCACGCTAAGGGCGGGCAGCTCGGGGTCCCCGCGGTTCAGGTCGCGGACTTCATTTCCAGAGACCATGAGCTTCATCTTGATATCAACTTCATCTTCAGGTATCTGATTAGTTGGTTCCGCGGGTGTGTCAGGTATCTGGCTCGACGACATGTACAGAGCATTCAAGGCGCTTTTCTCGCGTTCCTCTTGCGTTGTTTTTTCCAGGCTGTTTTCACCTCGAGGTGTGTCTAATGGTGACGGGATATAAAGGGCTGCAGAAAAAAAAAAAAGAAAAAAAAAACCATCAGTGCGTGAGCGAGCAAAAAGCGTGCTTGAAGGGGCCACATACGTTGTGGTTCCATCCAATCGATCTGTTCCTCAAAAAGATGTTTATGCATTGCAGCACCTTCGTCTCGATCCAAATCGCGAATATTATGGGTGTGGTGTACACCCTACATAGAATGACATTTTTAAACGTGTAGCTCTTATCGACTTTGACCGGGGCACTTACACCCGTGACATCATCATCATAGATAGCTGGTTCAATAAGCTTTATCTGTACCAACTTTTCCTCGGAAGCAAAGGAAACTTTCTTCTTGTTCTTTTTTCCAGAGGTTCCTGCAGATGTCGAGGGAGGTGTACGAGTGGCATCCACTTGCATCGGAGAGGCCGGACGCGCCTTTGTCATGGCGGCCAAAGCATCCTTAAAAGGATCTACCGCAGAAGGCTGAGCAATGTTCTGGTCTGCAGCGGGCTGTTTCTTCAGCGGCGGTGCCTTTTTGAAGCTCGGGAGCTTTGGTTTCGGCTTGGGAGCTGAAAAAAAGGAAGAATCCGATTTGGCGCCTTTCACGGACGTGACCGGCTTAGGAGGCTCCTTCTTTATTGGAGCCTTTCCCGGAAGGTCTCTCTTTATCAGTACGACAGGCTTGCTTGCAGTAGGCCTCGTCACAGCAATCTTCTTTGCAGGAGGCACTGCTTTCGATGAGGACTCGTCTAGCTTGCGTTTTTTTGGCCTTTGGTCTAACAAACCAACCGCACGTAAGCAAGGCCTAGCAATACGAGCAAATTGATTGACATGACCCACCCTCTCCACCTTTCCCTTCAGACTTCTTTGATCCGCTTTCAGCGGGTGTTTTCGTGGCAAGCGTCCGCCACCGATTCTCGAGATTCGAAGCCATATCCTTGACAGCTACAGTGCGCAACGACAAAAAGACGAGCACAGGAGTTAGATACATGATGTGGGGAAAGGAGCAGAGTAAAAAAGGACGAAAAATTATCTCTATGTGATTTGTTCGGAGCATATACGCAATGAAGGGCAAGGTGGCCTCTTCTAAAAGCATGTGCCATCTTATTCCGCTTGCGCCGTCAATTATCGATTCGAGGCAATAGAAAGGTACGCGACTATGCGAGTAATGGGACAGCGTTGCTCACCTGCATTTGAGGACGTATCCTTTAACTTAAGAACTACCTTGCCGAGCTTCGAGCTGACCAGAGAGTCTATGGTCAAGGGTAAACGGTCTATCACCTAAATGGAACCGTCAGCGTGGTCTTAGATTACGTAATAGCCAAATGTGGAAGGTGGTACAGATTTTCCGACATTTGGGACAGGACACGCACATGAAGCAACGGCATTACAGTCTCATCCCAATCTCCTGCTTTGCTAGTGACAGCGCTTTTCAACCAATCGCGAATAACATCCATTGCCTCTAGATTCGATGCCCAAGCCTGATAAAAATCATTTCCAGCATAATCCCTAATCTTTAGTAATACTTGGAGACGCTGAGCAAGTTCAACCTCCGACGGCCCGATAGCGACGATAGTCCTGACGAGTTGCGTTGGCGAACTCGGAAGACCCTTTGGTGCTAGAATTTCATTCAGGACACTGGTAAGACTAGGCTTGGGAGGGTTTGACGGCCCGGCGATGGGACCATTGGGCTGATTAGTGACGAGTGGCGAGCTTGGTGAATGCAAAAGTGAAGGATTAAGAGACAATGTGGGAGCATTAGATTGGTAGGAATAGTATGCATTGGCAGGATAACCTCCTTGGGTCTGTTGTGTCTGATGATTGTAGTTGGTCAACATCAATGTCGGGCTGTTGACGCGATTGAGCACGGACGACGACTATACATGGCAAACGACACTCACTCGATCGATATTTGGGGTTGGGGAGATGGCTGTGGTGGAGGTTGATACTGCTGAGGCTGAGGAGGAGGCTGGGGTTGAGGTTGAACCTGAGCCTGGGGTGCCGGAGGATGATGCATAAGAACTGGGCTCTGAACATGTGGTTGTGGCTGCACCGGGGACCGTTGTGTCTGACTGGAACTTTGGGTGGTACTGCTGGTGGCACCATTGAGAGACGAATAACTGGAAATAGGAAGGGGCCATTGAGGCTGATGCTGCTGGGGTTGACTGTAGGTTGGCAATTGGTAGTTGTTGTACGGAGTGAAATGGTAAGGTTGCATTGTATAAAAGGCATGAGGGAGTATGGCAGTCGCCGCCGTCGTCACTAATGGCGGGCCATGAGATTATTATTATTCATGTATAGCTCACATTGGACCCGTTCAAGACTCTTACCAGAGACATCCTCACTAGCGCCGAGCATGACCTCCCCTGTACCCTCATTTCTTTGCTGGGGAGACCTTTCGTCCGGATTAAGCGACTGGTCCTGCAGTTGAGTCTGCAGCCATTGTGGACGCCCAGTGGAAAATGGGCTATAATCCATTCTGTCTCTGGATTCGATTCCACAAGTTATACGGAGCTGCGTTATACGAGAAACGACAAATTTGTCACCCGTTTTACACGTGGATGATTAGAATACGTTTTCCTCTGCGTATGTAACCTCGACACACGATTTTGCGTGTCTCTTTTGTGCTTTACCTTTGTTGGCGAGAAGGAAGATGACGGGCGTACAAAAGCAAGCCGTCTGCGTGAAGCTCCGCTCGAAAAATCGACTAAAAGTGCTACGGTGCACATAAGCGCCGGGATGTGTAAGCAGAGTAACGTGTTTCTCTCGTGGACCTTCTTCCCTTGTGAGATCCGTCTCGATACCGCGTGCCTATTAGTCTGAAGCATTGTCCAGTTAACAAGCAGAGACCTGACCTCTCTCAATTTATTTTCCTTTTTTTTTGTGGTTTCCTGTGGACAAATGAATACAAAGTAACTAGTACAAATACTAATCAACTACAAAATGTTC
>QLPI01016560.1:0-15964 GCA_003314275.1 Chroogomphus rutilus | reverse complement strand
TCTGGGAGGATAGGATCAAAGCCTCCGCCATCATACCCTCGGATTCGGATTCTCTTGGGACTACTGTACCTCCCATTGCGGCACAAGATCCAAGTGAACCAGTGATTTACTCGTCAGAGTCGAACCTCACCGTTCATGGAGTAGATTCTGCACTGTCTGACCCTGTGACATCATCCTCAATAGGCGTTTCCACAAGCAATGATGATGCCCCCGCCCTTGATGACCCGCAGGCTGTCGACGAAGTGCTTCCTCATGATACAATTTCCCAGGATGTGCCATCGGAATGCAGGGATCTGGACTCTCCTCCCACACAGGAAGATCGCACTATTCATCATGATGCCTCGATCATAGACTCTATTCGGGAGGATCGTGATGGAGCTATCGAGATTAAGCATGAAGATGCCGACACTACGCAGATTACGAAGGCCCTCGACATCCCTGACGTTTCATCGACGTCAACATCATCATCACAGTCGCAACCATCCGAGGCCGAGGCGTCTTCAGTGTCTGTCGTGGAGAGCACAGAGGTTACTGACGACATTGGTGTCGTTCCGACCATTGAAAAGGTTGACATTACGGCTGGCAGTTTAGACCCCGGCCTAACCACTGTGGAATCATTTGATGTCGTGTACCCTGATTCACAACCCTCCTCCCCACCTGTGGTCCAAAGCCACCCCCTTGATCTCGTGGAACCATCACAAACCCGTTCGGCATCCATTAAAGAGGAGTCCCGTGGGTTGCATGAGATGGAAAATAAGGACTTGAACCAGGAAGCAGGGGAAGAAGAAGCGTTTGAGTTGTTGTGATTATTGGATTGTCCACGACAATATCGATATTAAATATTTAATTTGTTTTTTTAAGTATCTTTCGTTCATAGTGATTGACTAATGTGATTTTTATCAAATTTGGTGTGGACTGTCCCGGATTGGATTTAACGATGATTAGGATTCCTCATCTCCTCTACTGGCTCAGCGATGCACTTTGGCGGCCAAGCCCCTGTGTCTAATGTCTGTAAGTGAACAATCCCCTCCTCCCGATGCATGCATGGTGGTTGTAATACACACTACAAGTCCACGCCAGGTAGGAAAGATACACAGCATATTTGGAGAAGCATATGAAAGGCTCTGATTCGACCCATGGAGTCGAGTTTTGCTGTAATGGATGTCCGTGGTGTATTACTTGGATTGTTTTTCTTTTTTTTTTTTTCTCAGCTTCGTAGTAATGTTTAGTACACAGCTCAGTCAAGCGAAGAATCCTTTCAATCATCAAGCCCAGGACTTCTACCCTCAAAGCGATTCCAAGTGGTTCCCTGAAAAGTATTTTTCTTACTGTGGTAGTTCAAACGACCGAGGGGGCCAAGAATCGCAGGAACGATAACTTATTTCTCTATGATTTCAATCGTACGCTATGCACGATCAGGTATCAGGATTGGCTCGACGTCAAATATATCATCGTCCTCTGAAGCTCTATCTAGTCTTGGATGGGCGGGATAAGAGTGTCTAGCTGGAGAGAAATGGAACAAAACCCCAATGCAAACAACCTGGACGCTGCAGCTTCAGCGCAGTGAACAAGTGAGATGACGCTTGTGCCATCTCCGGGGGATAGACAGACGAATACTCGAGGAGCCTCGATTAAACCAGCTTTTAGATGTACAGAACAATTTTTCAAAAATGAATTCGGCTAATGGGCGCACGATGCAAGTCTGTGAAACAAACATTGGAAAAATACATCATAATATAAAAGATGGACTTATTTTGATAGTCAAGAATATGGCCCGATCGTTATATTTGAAGTTTCGAACCTTTTATCGAGATGATCGAAGCTCCTGGGAATTAGATGATAGCGCTGAACAAGAATTTACTGCCAAGTAACACGCCACTGTCGTTTTTTTGAATCGTGCATAATTTATCCGTCTCGCCATCCATTGAGAGTGGTTAATCTTTTTTTTTTCTTTCAAGTCCAAAACAAGGTGGGTATCCTCTGCAGTCAAAATTATCGCAAAGTGTCTGTATATGAAGAATATATAATGGCCGAAAAACCAGCAAGTTCCCGGACATCTGCTAGACCCTTTTGAGTTTTTTGTTAGCATAATCGCATTTGTCACATGCGAACGCAACTGACTTCAACAAGCTCGTTCGGTGTCCCATGTATTGCCGAGTGACACCATCTTGCTATGCCTGGTAATAAACCTGCCAGCCTAACCTTTTCAGCATCTCGTGCATCAACACCTGTATGATTATCGTTAAACAACGTCCGTCGGAACCCTTCAAATAACAGATCTGTTGCATGATCAAGACTTGTTTCGAGGACCCGCCCAAAATCGGCGGAAGAGACAAAGCAGCGAGTTTCATCAACGAGGTGGAGGAAGGGTGGGTCGTCGACGTTCGTCAGTTGGAAAGGAAGTCCTCCTTGAACGAGCACGTCTTTAAGAGTCTCTGGTGTCGGGGGTATCAAAGAGGGGAGAAAGCTTAGACAATGGAATAAGTAGCTGATGACAAGGGGAAATCAAATCAAACCTTATTCTTCGACACGGGGCTGACATTGGTGAACCTCCGTTTACTCCGACAGAAGCAGATGCCGAATCGTCAAATTCGACGTGTTGGCGTACAACTTTTATTAGTCGCTCAAGATCTTCGATTCCAATTTTTGCTTTCAATGACACCCTGTCAATCACATGAGTAAAACCGTGTCTAGGAAGATTTAATGATATGAAAGAAACAAACTCGTCAAAAACGCTTTCAACGGCTGTCCGGACACGATCTCCGATCTCCCTCCACCCAACATGTACCAGCCACCAGCTCAGTGTAAGATATTTTCGCTCCGTACCGCCCGTGCGGCCAGTACCTAACAGTCCCAACGTGTCTCCGAAATCATGGTTCTCCAGGCCTTCCAAAACGCCTTCCAGTTCACCATTTCCCCAGAAAAGACTGGATAAGCTAGCTTCAAAGGACTGTCGCTCTCTCAACTTCTCTTCTTTTTCCAGGTCAAGGACAGATTGAACATATTTGTATCGTCCAAGCAGGTTAAGCTGAATATGCGTCAAAAGAGACAGAAGAGTTGTAGAGTATATGATAGTCAGCGTCCGTGTAAAGGCTAGGGAAGGTAAGGGTATTGGCAATTATATAAATGGAGAAAACATACTGAGGATTTTGACCTCTCGCCATAACTCAGCCTTGGTTTGTGTGGTCATTATGGACCTACCTATACCAGTCCCTGCTTGAGATTCGCTGATCTCTGACTGGGCACTGTTCAGGGACTCCATCATCTGTGTGGAGGAACTTAGGACGACTGAAAGGGATTGTAATGTACTGGGAATACGTACGATTCCGTCACTTCCACTCACGAGACTAACACTAGCACTAGTGACTGAATCTGAGAGATGAGCACCTGAAGAAGATGCCGGTGAACCTCGATCTTGAGGGACGTCGTGAGCAGAGGGTTCAATATCGCTTGGGGCACTTCGCTCAGTAAACTGGTCAACCCAACTCTGGGTGCCTTCTCCAGGATGAGACGATGGGGAATGTGGATCTCTATCGTGTCTACCCTGATGCGGCACAGGCATCTCGATGCTCGAAGTGATACTGGGTTGTTCAGTATTAAGACTTAGTGAGGAGGTATTCATATCTGACGTCGCCGACCCGGCCGCCTTAGACTTTGCTGCCTTGGACTGCATCTGCAGTGTGAAAGTTACACCTTCTACGTCCATTTCTTCAAGGATCCTGTCCCCAAGTGTGGGCATAAGTGCGAGAACGGTGTATGTGCAATCTTGTTGATTTTGCTGGAATCGTCGTCTCAAGCTATTGCCAATAATTGTCGGTGGGTTTAGATGTTAAAGTGGAGGAAATATTTAGTGACAGTTGCGTTCTAGACCTACTTTTCGCGAGCTGTCTTCTCCTGGACCACCTGCTCTCGAACCTCCTCCAGCCTCTCCAAAAGATACCGGCCTGCGAGATACAACCCTCCGACAAAGCCAGCGGCAGTCGCTAAGCCTCTCCGTCGTTGATAAAGGTAGTCTCGAACCTTGTCGAACATGGCGAAGATGCTGTTTCAGCCAGAGCTACACGTGAATTTCAGAACTTCGCTGTGGCGTCATGTGGGCGTTGCGCGTCAAGGCCAACAACATCTGCTTAAAACGTGATGGTGAGTCTTGCATTGTAAAGCCTAGTCTCGTTGTTGATCTGTATCTTAGGGAGGTGGTGGTCGTTACCCTTATCCTCGAGAAGTATGGTCTCCATCAGGTATGTGAATTCAAGTATATGTTTAGCCCAGCTCTTAGGACCTTTAGGTGGATGGTGGACACGACCTAAGAATTGGGTTACTAACACAATTATTGCTGGACTCGGAATTGGACTGATAACCTACAACGTCTTCAAAGTGAGCGCAAGAAACGAGGTGAGTCAGATATGGGAATCTCATCACTCATGAGACAACCTACCTATCAATCCATATAGTGGAGATATATTCAGCCCGATAGGCCTATACCTTCGATGCAGGTTTGTGAATGTGTGTCGATGGCTCCACTTTCTATCTGATGTTCTTTCCCGTTACGTGCCTCAAGTGGGCTCGCCAGTACAAAGAGCAGAATTCGACATCAAATACAGATGGCTCATAGAATCTTGGATTGTCTGTCTGCCTCTATCACAAGTTCAATTTTCCGTGGCTACTCCGCGATGTGTCAATTGATTTGAATTCCATCTTTGAACGCGAATGGGGTCTGATAACCCCAAAATTTTGTCACTCGAGCGGAGAAAATCAGGATCAATGCTCGGGGAATTAGAAAGCATACAGGGGGTAAGCTAGTATGTTCCCTGAGTCACATGAAAAAAAGAGGTCACGAGTGCCAGAATAAACAAGAAAACAGAAAGACTTTTTTTAAGTATCTTATTCGGCATTCTCGTCTTCATCGTCAACTGGTAATGTCATCATGTCATTCAAACTGTCGCCGAATGTTATTATAATGATAGGTAGAAATGAGTGTAGCAACTTGCCAGTGGACCAAAGGTCGCAAGACTCGGATTACTTGGCACACTTTCTCCTTGAAATCGGTAGCTGTAACCTCAGAGTCGAGAAAACTGTGAGACAAAAAAAAAACATTGAGAGCGCGTAACTACTTTTTCAGCAATTTTTTTGTGCTTGTACATACTAGTGGACCACCGCTACGGAGCGAAGCTTCAGGAGGTCTATATCCCTGCGGCAATTGACGTCAGGAAGAATACTAGCTAGTCATATACGTAAGAGAGAGGGCCAGACACTGACTTGTGATTCTTGTCAATGCCCTTGGGTGCTACTTTCAGCTCGTCGTCATGCCCAAATACGCTCTGCCGCTCTCCCTTTGGGTGTGGCGATGGGTCTCCAAAGTACTTCACAAATTCGGGGTTGGAGATAATATTGCGAAGACGGGATGAGTTATGCAGGATATGATGTCTGGTTGAAAGTATGGATTAATATTGTCCGAGAATGATTAACCAACATGGACCGTGTCATACCGCATAGTTGCTAATTCGTTCTTTCCGGGTTGCCACGCTCCCCCAGCCACGAGACTTCGCCCCGGAGAAACTATGGAGATTTTTACATTAAACATTATCCGCGGGGATGGAGAATGCCACTTGCCTGAACTGTGGTGAGCCCGGAGCAACATTTAGAAGGGAAAAAGTATAACACAGAGCATGGTAAATTCACATACACATAATCTATCCGGCCGGTGAGGTGTATTGAATATCATGGGAAAGACAGAAGGTAGCTTACAATGGGCGAATATGCCTTTGCGACCGCTGCGAGAAAAAGAGGCACTAAAATCTTGCTTGTATGGCGTCTTGTCATTGCTGAACCGAACCTGTGACGGTATTTCGTTAGTGATAATCCGTGATTATGGTAGGAAAGACGGTAGGCAGGTACACACATCGCGATAAATACGATGAACGACATCCTTGGGAGGCAGTTCGGGAATCTGGTCGTCGACTTCGGATAAAATAGGTGTAAATGTCTCTATCCAGTCTTTCCATTCCTAGGGGATTTCCAGCATATAACATAAAGTGAAAAATTATTCGCTGTGTCATACCTTCTCAGCTTGCCTGAATACCGGCTCTACAGGTTGTCAAATAGTGATGTTCAGTGAGAGGAAATAGCATAAAGGTATAACGCTGGATAGTTACCATGCAACCTAAACCTAGAGGGTCATTCACGATATGTAAGGGTTGTACGGCTTAATATGCAGTAGAACTTACCATTCACGGTCATTACAATCTGGCTTGGCTAAGTTTTTCAGAAATTCAAGAGTATTCTGGGATATCTGTCCGGGAGGTACTGAAGATGCCCTCTTTATCAACAAACCGCTCATTGCATGCCTAGGAAGATATATGTACCTCGTCCTTCAGTGGGAGCACGAACAACCTTACCCACAACAGTGAGTCCTTTTGGTAATTGATCACCCTCTTCATCCTCATTGTCTTCTTGCTTTCTTCTCCGTTTCTTCAATGGTACGTTGCCCTTTTTCTTGGGACTCTGTACAGGTTTTTTTCGCTTCTTCCCCGACCCAGGCCAAGCATCCTCTTCGTCTAAAGCATCACTGTCTATCTCGTCTGCATCTTCGGATTCAGATGCCTCATAGGAATCATCGACCGCGTCGTCTTCAGTCAACGCGTCTGCATGCCCACCATCGGCGTCATCTCCTTTAACTCTCGTCTGTTTCGACCCGCGAGTGGTTACTCTTTTAGTTTTCATGAATGAACTTCGCGGAGTCGCTTTTACCAGAGACCTCGGTGGAAAAGCTTACCTAATTTACATCCTTTCTGTACTTGTACACATTGAAGGTGCATCACTTCCCTTCCCTAACTAATTTCTCCAGATCAACTTTCTCACCCTTGCTCACTAAACCAGCCTCAATGAATGCTACATCCCTAAGCGCCTCTCTTGGGTCACCAATACCCTCCCCTTTCCCGCCATTTACAGCATCTACAAAGTACTCCACCTCTTTCTTTACACCGTCCCCCTTAAGTTCGAAAACCTCTTGATCCTCTCCTTTTTTTTTCACGGTATGCAGCACGATGCGGTAGCTGTCGTGAGACTGGCTGAGGACGTCGATCCAACCTTCTTTTCCAGTGACCTTGAAAACATTTTCAATGCGGGAGTCGACTGGAGCCCATTGGCATAATTCAAATAGTCCTTGGGAACCATCCGAAGAAAGTGCGAGTGCGGTGAATGTATCCGACGGGGCCAAATGTTCCTGAGCAAGGGTTACGTGTGCCGAGAGAGAAATAGGGTGTGAAGGAAGGGCGGTACGTAGTATCGCAGCGAAGTGCTGAAAATGAAAAATGACACATGAATAAGAGGTTAGTGCAAACTTAGGCCGGGATTCTTACAACGCCACCATCCAGCTAATTATCCCTCTCGTGAGTACTATATATTATGGGATAATGACAGGGTCACTAACCAAGAAACCTCCTTGGTACTGCTAAGGAGTGAGCTGTTGTTGTAGAAGCAGAAGAGCACATCGCACCTCTGGAATTGTTCTCCACGGAGTCTTATACCACTGACTATCTTTGCTCAGGTTGGACACGGCAGTCAATTTCCACCATATTACTCTGCCAATCTTCCCGCTCTTCACCAACTCTCCCACTTTTCTGAATACCGGTTCTGCCTCCATATTCTCAGCAACTCTCCAAACCACCTTGCCCTTCCATTGCTTTTCGTATTCATTAATGAGCTCCAGACCTTCTGCAACACTAGGAGCCATGGGCTTTTCGCTGAGAACGTGTTTTCCATGGGATAAAGCGGAACGGATCACATCAGGCTGGACAGTTATGGGCAAGGCGACGATGACCGCATCCACATCTGGGCGTGAAAGAAGAGCATTTAGGTCACCTTGCTCACCGCCTTGATCATGGTACACAGGTGGTGCTGAAGCAAGTGAAAGAGTCTTTTTGGCGAGTTCGGAAAGGGTAGCAGCTGACTTGAGTGTATGAGAATAGATGGCCACGAGGGAGGTGGAAGACGTCAGATGCGCAAGCGCGGGAAGGTGGGCTTGACCAAGGAAGTTACATATATTGGATGATAAAAGTGAGTGTGTGAAGACTACCTTGTGTTGCAAAAAGGCCTGCACCCAACAACGCTATTCCCAGAGGTTTGACAGAGGACATCCTGGAGGTCGAGAGGAACGAGGTTGAAGCATATATTGAAACACCGCATTTATCACCGGTCAGGAGCAGGCAGACAGATCAAAAATTAGGAAAACACCCGGCTGTGTGGACCCTTATTGGTGGATTAGGGATCACAGCTCCCTGAATTGTCCCGCTTCTCCGTCCTATTTCAAACCAATTGCAGGGCACCTGTGAGTTTGAGAGAGGTCATCGAGCTCTTTTGCATAACAGTGGAAATGCTGATTGATTTTGGATATTATTTGTGAATAAGGTAGTGAGTTTATATTTTCCCGCCACTCGAAAGAGGTGAGAGGTACCTTATAGTAATAATCCTTTGCGGGCCGTGCGGAATATACTCGGAGAGTGTTCCTGTTTCTCCCTCAACGAACAAGAAATTGGAAGGAACGGCTTGGATCAGGCAGACAGCCCGGAGGAACTTCGGAAAGTCTAAACTCCGACACCTCCTCCTACCACTACACAAACAAACGACCATGATTCGTTATAGAGGCTTTTATATACCCAGTCCATTTCTTCCCCCCCTTCACGCTTCCCCTGTTTCTTATCATGGTTCACGGTCGAACTCCAGTCAAGCTTCCCAAGGGTTTTCTCTGGGGTTTCGCTACAGGTTAAATCCTACCTCGCCTTCCCCTTTGGCTCAGGGTCGTAGCTGACGAAGTCCTACGTAGCTTCCTTTCAAATAGAGGGGTCCACAGACGTCGACGGTCGTGGCCCCAGCATCTGGGATGTTTTTAGCAGTCAGCCGGGGCGTATTGTTGACGGTCGCAACGGTGATGTCGCGACAGACTCGTACAGACTCTGGAAGGAAGATGTTCAGCTTATGAAAAATTACGGGATCAAATCGTACCGTTTCTCCATCTCCTGGTCACGGATCATACCTCTTGGTGGTAGGGACGACCCCATCAACGAGTTAGGTATTCTGTTCTATTCCAACCTAATCGATGAATTGTTGGCCAATGGCATCAAGCCCTTCGTGGTGAGTGGCAGACTTGATATCGACGCGTCACGGAACCAATTATTACATTTTTTGAGCTACCGATCTCGTTTTTGCAACGCGTCTTTCGCTTAATCACGCGTGCTGACGTGGGAACATAGACTTTGTATCATTGGGATCTTCCTCAAGGCCTCCACGATCGTTATGGTGGCTGGCTCAACAAGTCAGAGATCATCAGAGACTATGTGAATTATGCAAAGGTTCGGTGTTTGTTTCCCCCATGACTTTATTTCTCTTTACTATTCATTGAATTCCGACACGGGAGAACGCGTTATGTCACAGAGATCTTGTCGCTCTATCCTTATCTTATCTTAGCACCCCTACTCTCACTCTCTCTTTCCCACCATTTATTTTTACAGATTTTCTAAGTCTGCACCAGATATTTTTGTTGCTCACACACATGCCAACTTCTACAGCTCTGCTTCGAACGTTTCGGAGATCGCGTTAAACATTGGTAGGAGTCGTGTCTTCATTGTTCTATTCCTGTCATCAAATCGTCTGCTACGCCTTCCTATTATTGCTACTGTTGGGCCGCAAACGTCACCATCCACGTTCATGCCATTCATATCAGTAAAATACGGTTTCTCCCGATGCTTATTTTGTTATCATTAACTCTTATCATACTTTTTCTTCCTATCTTATGTCTCACACCTATTTCTCTCGTTCTTACCAGGATAACTATCAATGAACCATGGTGCGTCGCCGTGCTCGGATATGGTCGGGGAGTCTACGCTCCTGGACGGTCCAGTGATCGGTCCCGTAACTCAGAAGGTGATTCCTCGCGGGAACCCTGGATGTAAGTCCTAGCATATTGCCAAGTTTGCAATTTCTTACTTTTTACCCTTCCGGCAATTTTCATGAACACTTAATCTTCTACTCTCATTGTGCCATAGCGTCGCTCACAATATGCTCCTGGCCCATGCCCGTGCTGTGAAGATCTACCGCGATCACTTCAAACCCTCACAAAATGGCATCATTGGGATTACACTCAACGGGGACTGGGCGATTCCGTTCGATGACTCACCTGAGAGTTAGATTCGATCTTTGACATCACCTCGTCCCAAACGCTGATCGTGTTTAATTTTCATGTTTTTCTTATTAAGATGTTGATGCCGCACAGCATGCCTTGGATGTTGCAATTGGTGCATTTAACCCTCTCCCCTTTTCTTGCTATGTCATATCCTTAATTTATGTGTGTAGGTTGGTTCGCCGACCCGATCTACCTCGGATACTACCCTGGATACTTGAGTTCATTGATTGGTGATCGCCTTCCAACGTTCACGCCAGACGAGATCAATTTGGTCAAGGGGTCATCTGATTTTTATGGCATGAACACGTACACGACGAACCTCATCAGTTAGCAGTTTCACAGACAATTCTTTCAATATAGTGGCTAGTGTTGATGTATGCACAGAGACGGGTGGCACAGACGAGCTTCAGGGTATGATGCAGTACACGTTCACTCGTGCAGATGGCACGCAACTGGGAACGCAGGGTGAGTATGCCTCATTCCTATTCTTACCTTTCACATTCAAGTAATCTTCAATAGCGCACTGCGCTTGGCTCCAAACCTGTCAGTCTGGCCTATTATTCTTCGTTTATGGGGCCTGGAGATTGACTGATTTCTCCCAGACCCGGAAGGATTCCGTGCAGTAAGCATTTTATAGCCTGGGAGGCCTTGGATTTCCGTGTGGCGTACCATGCTGATTGGTTTTCCATCTTTTCTATCCTAGCTGCTCAACTATCTATGGAAGGTATGTCTATCATCGCATCGGTACTCTTACTTCTGATTCATAGCTGTTGATCGATGTAGCGTTATCAACTTCCAATCTAGTGAGTGATACACGAGCGATGTAACTGATAATAGTTTTATGTATTCAACCTATTTTCCTAGTGTCACCGAAAATGGGTTTGCAGTCAAAAATGAGAATCACATCCCCCTGGAGCAGGCACTTCAAGATAGCGATCGAGTTGAATATTTCCGTGGCTATGCTGAAGCACTTCTGGCAGCTGTGACTGAGGATGGCGTAGACGTAAAAGCTTACTTCCCGTGGAGTGAGTCCTTCCTTCTGGGCTCCACTCCAGCCATGGGACAAAATTGGCGGTCACGCCATTCAGTCGCATGAAGTTTTAAAATAATTGATGTATTTTGGCAGGTTTTTTGGACAACTTTGAGTGGGCGGATGGATATCAGACGCGCTTTGGTGTTACATATGTAGACTATGAGACACAGAAGCGCTATCCGAAAGCTTCCGCAAAATTCTTGGTCAAAGTACGTGCAATTGCGGATATGACAGACCGATTGATATCCAGACTTACTTCTCTCGAACCGTTAGTGGTTTTCAGAGCACCTTCAAGACGATCGCTCGCCGGAACGTGCAACATTCGAAAGCCAGAAGTTGAAGGAAGCTCTATCCAATTCTAAGGCCGAGTCTTCGAACCAAGAACCGTTGGAAGAAACCGGAGCGCCAATGGTGTACCCAAACGAGCAGTCCCGCAGTGTTGTCGTCTCCGCGTCATAACTGAGGCTATGCAGACAATATTCTTGATGTTACTCTATGCTTAAACTTCGGATCTTCGTACTTTGTATTAGTTGTTCTGGTGCTCAAGGTCTTTTGGCCTTAATCTCTAGCACTCACTTTTTAAATTGTCATATGAAAAATACGCATACTTACATTTACTCCGACAATCAGTCACGTGTACATTTTTAAAAGTCAAAGTACACAAGGCCCCACATACTTAAGAAAATGCTCACTGTGAATTGATCATTGTCAAGCCATTCTGCCGTCACACCAATGGACCGCAGGATTCTACCTGCTGCTCCAGGTGCTATACCGGGTAATACTAGTCCGCAGCCATACAGTTCTAATCCTCCGGCCTCCAATGACGATGATGCTGGTGCAAAGAGTGCGGCACGGTCCGGGACTGGTATCAAACGACGCACAAAAAAGGATGGTGAAACCGAAGCTGGGGATGATGAGGAGAGTCCGAAGAAGAAGAAATCAAAGCGGAGAAAGGTAGACCATGCCTGTGTTTACTGCCGGTGGGTCGTTTTTAGCCTTTCGACATAGTTGAAGCGCTCAGAGATCTTGCGGATGGAGGCGTTCGCATATGACCTGCGATTCTGGAAGAGTGAGTTGTGTTAATTAACTCTTATGTGCTAGTACTTAATTCGTCACCAAGCCATGCCAACGATGGTGAGATGCACCCTGAGCCTACTGAGCCTAACAAATATGCTGAGATCAAACTGGAGCATTAAACGAGAGATTGGGCATTTGTGTCACGACGAAGTGAAACCGTCGCCTTCTGCTGGCAATGGTTCTAGCCACAAAGACACTCGCGACTCACCAGCGACTACTGGTGCTGTCCCTCGTCAGGACACTTTTACTGCGCCAGGTTACTGCGTCCTGGTCTCTGCTATTTAGATTACTTATTCCACATACCCACAGAACAAAACATGGCATTCACCATGCAGCCTCTTACTTCTCAAAATCCACCGGTGTCCAATTGGCCCGCGATTTCCCAAGCATCATTTTCCTACACATCCCAGAACTCAGGCAACGAATTCTCCGTTTTAACGTGAGATAGCACAATTCAGTTTAATTGCCGCCTTGTGCTGAATGTTTACTTCTAGCGATTTCCTCCAATCGCTCGATGATCGCTCATTTTTCAGTGCACCGCCTAACATCCTGCAGCCTCCTGCCCCAACCGAGATACCTCTCGTTACTCCGAATCAGCATATCCAGCAGTCACATCCAAATATTCCGATTGATGCTAGCCAAGTACAAGTCCACCAGATGACTGCTATCGATCAATCAGCGCCCGTTTCCCAAGTACCCGGCGCTCGGTCGCCAAAACGTGATAACGAACCAGTCTCTCCGATACTACCTGCCGCAACGAAGACGGAACAATTCTTGCTCACGGCAGCCGATCAAGAGTCTGGATCGAGAGACGAGCGCCTTGCAAGAGTTATTCACAGTAAATATGAGGCAGGATTGTTGAAGCCATACAATTATGTCAAGGGTTACGCCCGGCTTTCAAGATGGATGGACCGGAAGTATGTTTTTTTTTGCATCAGTGGTCCCTTCAGTTATTCTGACGTATGATCAGCGTGTCCCAGGAGTCAAAACAGCAGATATTGGGGCCCCTGTCGGTTTTACGACCAAAGTTCAGGGTGAGCCATTCACCGTGACTGTCTATTCTGACATATTTTACTTATCATGGCTTAATAGGCTATAGCACAGTCACTGACAGATATTGTACGTGTCATGGTCCTCACTTTCACCCTAATTTTTTTCACATTTCTTTAGGATTTAGTATTCATTGAAGAAGCCTTCGAGCGTCTGTTGCTGGATTACGACAGAGTGTTTTCGGCGATGGGAATACCCGCCTGTCTTTGGAGAAGAACAGGCGAGATATACAAAGGTAATCGCGAGTTCGCAGAACTAGTTGGCGTTGAAGGGCACATGCTTCGTGAGGTAAGTAACAGACTTACGTGGTATTTATTTTAGTGTTGACCGTGTCTTTAGGGCCGATTGTGTATCTACGAGTTGATGGCTGAGGAATCTGCGGTGAATTATTGGGAGGTACGTGAATCATTGTCATTAGTTAAATATTTTTCATCTCATGACTTGCATCCTCAGAAATATGGACATGTCGCATTTGATGCTGGCCAAAAGGCTGTACTCACATCATGCGTACTTCGGTACAAACCCAGTATCACTTCAATTCCAAGCACGAGTTCAGTTGCAAGTTCCCCAGTAGCCCTTCGACCGGGATACGGCAATAAACGGAGTCAGCAACCTGTTTCCGCATCCAGCTCAGAACAAGGTTTAATCAACTGTTGTTTCTCGTTTACAATACGGCGCGATACCTGGGGGATCCCCAGTATGATCGTAGGGAATTTTATTAGACATTGAACAACATTTGTATTTGTTCCTACAATTGAAAGAATATCTCTGAGCAGGACTCAATGTCATGTTTTCTATATGCGGCTTTATGTACTCCTCACTATGCAGAAGACATTGTCAGTTGACTATAGGAGTAACTCTATCTGCCCAAGGAATATCACAAACATACTATTAGCAGGGATTCAAAGAGTATAAAATAAGCACAACACAGTAAGTATAGCGGCTCAAAAGGCTATTTTAGTTATATGCTTAAGATCATCGAAAATAAACTATCTGATATTCTAAAAATGTTTTTATAAAGACTAGAACATATTAACTATAGACTGAGCCATTTGTGATGTAATATGGGTAGATATGATGACATGGGCAATATTTTAAAACATTCATAGTTTTTATTAGGATTTCTTAGCTTGTTAAGTCTCGGTAAAGCTGATAGTGCAGACGGGAGTCGGCCAAGTCCTGCAGACTGATCAAGGTGGCTAGGCTTCAACATACTTGTGCGTTGCACCCTGCTGTTCTGTATGTGCCACTAATTTGGACAGAAGGAAGACCTGGGAGAATGCTGAGAGTGTCAGCCCGAGTAAAGGACTTCAGATGGGAGAAGGGAGGACAAGAAAACATGAAGCAAGTTGATATTCAGAATGAAGAACTATCTACATACATTCACTACTTATATAGGTTAAGAAGCGAGATGTAGAATAAGGAATGGAGAACAATAAGGTATGTGGAGCATGTGAAGGTATGGTCCACAATGATCAAGAATAGAATAAGGAATGTGGATGAGAATAGAACAATGAAAATAAGATAATAGAAATGTGCCGAAGTAGAACAGGTCGAGAAATAAGGAGTGGATGGGGCAGGATTAGTGGATAATGAGTGGAGAAGAGTGGATGAGGGATAGGAACGAGGAATGTGAATGGTGAATGTGCTGAGCTGAGACCGACGTACCAAGTGACATATGTATGGATTGGTCACTTGCATGTGGGATTAGACTGATCATCTGGTTGGCACTGCCGAGTTACCAGGTGCTCGGTACATGCACTTGACATAGCTGACATCTGTGAAAGGATAGTTAAAGGACGTTATAGTAATAACACCTTTAAGTCATGCGGATGGATTCAGCACTGTCCAATGAGCAGAGGCAGACATGGCTTGGCTTCAATGTTCTTGCATTGTGCCCTCCTACCCCTTCTGCCACTGGATTTCAGATAGTGTTAATAAACTTGGAAGCTAACCATACGAGGATCACTGCGAGTGATGCTGCGAGTGATGGTAGTTCGTTTATTATTAACAGTTCTACTTTGTGTATACAATAGTCTTACCTGCGAGTGATGGTAGTTTGTTGAAGAGGAACTCCACCGCTCGCTGGCACTTAGCTAAGCAGCCGCCGGATAATGGAATATCCATTGCCCCTTCTAATACACCCCCTCAATGTAATATTCACATGATCCCCAGTCCCAGACGATGTCGTTCGACTAGTATCCGAGGGAGCGCCTTGGTAAGGATGTCGGCAGTCATTTCCCCTGTTGGAATATAATGCATCTCTACCTCTTTGTTCCTAACTACTTGGCGTATCCAATGGTGGCTGATGTCAATATGCTTCATCCGACCATGATGCTCGGGATTTTTTACGACAGCCAGTGCGGATCGATTGTCCATCATTATTGGAGAAGGATTGTCAATATTGAAGTGTAATTCCTTTATGTCAGGAACCGTACGCCGGCAAGCCGACTATTCAATTCAGCCCACTCAGCCTAACTCTGCTCTCGCTCGCTATTCACATTACGCCCTCAGCCCACGGACTATATGCACCTCGTGCATCCGTCTTGGCGTCACGTGCTCCTGCTGTCAAATCACTCCACTCATTTACGTCACATTCCACATGCTCGCTTTTCCATTCCGAACTC
>QLPI01016550.1:0-10747 GCA_003314275.1 Chroogomphus rutilus | reverse complement strand
CATCGTTTCACATCGTTGCTTGGTTTTTGTATATAAAGGCCTCTGGCTCACCTCTGTAATAAAAAAGTTCACAAGTTAAAGCCCCAAGTCCAGTCTACAAGTCCAAGTCAAGACTAGTCTAGAAATGTCTAGACTATTGTATTCAAGTCCCAAAGTCAAAGTCCAAGTATTAGTCAGCATGACACATTCGTCTCAGGTCACGTCCCTGTCACATCACACCATATTTTGTTCACATTCTATTTTCGTTCATACATAGCCAAGTCACAGAACCAATTCTAGCTGTGCCAAACGACTGCACTAGATCCCGCCAGAGAAAAGGACCGGTGCGTGCAGGCTTTTAGGTATTAATCACCTAGAGCAACTCTACAATGTGTGCGCATGCACGCATACATGGTTGACACACCAGGTTGGGCTGGGTCATGGGTGCTCTGGGCTTGACCCGCACCCACATCCAAGGGCACCCAACCCGGTGACCCGTGCGGGTTGGCCAAACCCGTGCTATTCCCTAGGTACACAATGATCCTGTGCATTGTTTATCCAAAGAGTGGAACCTAGGTCTTGGAATTGTAGAGGTTCGGGATTGTGGGACTTCAGGTTGATGCAATGGATTCTCAGAAAGCAATTGTTTCAGGATTTTAAATAGTTGGAAAGTCCTGGAAACGGTGTGGGTGGTTGTGGGGATTAATATGGGTTCATTGGGGGCAGACAGACATGACTATGGGAGCTTTCTGATTGTTTTCTGGGATGATTGTCAATTGATAAGTGCTGATGGTTCAGTTGCCTATAAGAGGGGTGTCTGTAGAACTGGGAGGAGCCTTTCCCCAATGGAGAATGAGGATTCTCAACCCTCAGAAAACCTTGGAGACTATTCCCATTTCCTCCTTTCTGGGGCATCATTGATGGGGTCTGAGTGGTGTCTTGGGAACAATCTGCGATGTTTGCAGGCCATTGATGGTAATGTGGTGGGGTTGCAGGCTCGTGCTATTGTGATTCATGATTCCCTTAGTGTGTCAGGTTCCTGTGGTGATCTTCCTTTTCTAATCCTTTCATAGTACAGGGGCAGGTCCCAGACCCATTATTGTCTGAAAATGTCTCTTGTGTTTGTCCCGGGTGGGATGCTGTTCCTAGCGGTCTAGTGGCAGGGGCAGATGGTCCAGATGCTTTCAATCAGATTTCCAAGTTTTTGGCCTGTCTGGATGCATTTCAGGAGGACTCAGATTATTACCAGGGTCTTCTCGTGACGCTTGACCACTGTCTACGGCGCATTTTGTTGTTGACAGAACAACATTTGGGAGAGATCAGGCTGGCTGGAAATCTTTTTGACACATTGTCATTGTTGGTCGGTTGGGAGGAGGGTGAGCCTGATGTTTTGTCTTCGGGTGATGTACATTTCTCAGAGACTGGAGGAGTTTCAGGTGAGCCTGTCATGTGATTGAGGTGAAGGAAGGTGGACATTTGGTGTGGGAGATCTATTGGGTGGGAGAGCCAGGAAGGTAGGGGTTTGGAGAAGGAGCCTCCAGGGCTGATCCAAATGGAATCTGTTTTTGGCCTGATCAGGTTGGTTCCAATCAGGGCCTGTGTTAAGTCTGCATGTCAGGCGCTTGGCTGGCGCTTCCGAAGGGGTTATCCGGGTCAGTGTGAAGGTCCGTAATGGGGCCGAGGACCGAAGGCGGGATCGGACGGATCACGGACGGGGGGCGGAGGCGCCGGAAATTTAGGGTAGGTCACGGAATGGTTCAATCCGGTCGCTGAGGTGTTCGAGGTCGAAGGGACTTGGCTTCAACTTATGTGTTGCGCCCTCCTCGATCGTCTGTCCCTAATTTCGGAAAGGAGACGGAAGTTTACCGGAAGTGAATCGGAAACTGGTGGAAGACTAAATCGATATTCGTACTAGCGAACAGTCTAGTCGACTGGAAGACTATATACATGTGACTATCCTTGTACTATCTTTGACGGTCATAAAACAAGGGGGAAAGGGAGTACAAGGGGTCAATATAAGGGAGAACAAGGGAGTGAGGTACGCGATAGTCCTGCGCGCCGGTTATCAATGTAATGGAACCTTGATTTTCGGAGTCTTCGGAGGGTCGGAATCGCGGAACCTCGGAATGTATTTCGGACATCCGGAAAACGGTTGTTCGGGCTTTGGTCGATTGGAAAGGTCCCGGAAACAGTGCGGGTGGTTGTGGGGTTTAATGTGGGTTTGTTTGGCTGCATGGGCCATAACAGCCTGGGACATTCCATATGGTTTTGTAGTGAATAGATCTTGTTTTCTTGTATAATCTTGGGTCATGAATTTCATGTGTGGTCCTAGTTAGTGTCAGAAGTCTGGGTCAGATGGGAATTCCTGACTAATAGTTGATGCGGGTTGGCTTCCGGTTGCTTTCCCCTTCTCTAGGGTAGGCATCCCATCGTCTAACTAGTTTCTCCATGGTTCTGGAGTTGGAGGCCTTGCTTCTATTTCTTGGTTTCTGAAGCATCCAAAGCTTCGGACTCTTCTTCAATTTCCTCTATCATGGAGGCTGTGTGCCCCTTGGTGACTGTGGTGGTGGATCTTGGGCATTCCTTGGCTGTGTGGCCCAATCTGCCGCAGAAGAGGCAGAGGTTTTGTTCGAAGCGGCGTTGCCGTTCTTGTTGTATAAGTTTTCTGTCTTTACCAATCTTGGGCGAAAGGTTCGTGGTAGTCCTGCTGTCACTGGATGGGGTCATGGGTTGGCCTGGATTGGCTGTCTTATTGCCTGTATTAGGGGCCAAGTACATGTTCATGGGGGCCCTCCCTCTGTCATAGGGGCAGTCAAAGTTCCGGGTGGAGGAGGACTCTCTGGCAACTTCTGATTGTCATTCCCAGTAACGGGCGTCAATGGATTGGGACAGGAGGTAGAGTTGGAGCAGGGAGTGGGGTTTTCCTACTCTGGGGATCTCATCCTTGATCCTGCCAGGGAGTCCGTTGTAAAACTGGCGATGGAGTGCGACATCGCCCCAGTGGATGCGGGTGGCTAGTTGATTGAATTTGACTACATATTTCATGATGCACTGGTTATTGCACATATGGAGGTTCTCAAGGTCTGCTTTGGCCTCTCCTTCTGGGTCATGGGGGACAAAGTTGGTTTTGAGTTTAGCGATGAACTCATCATAGTCATAGAGCCAATCTGGCTTGTCAGGGGCAGTAAGGGCTGGTTCAAACCAGTCCAGGGTGGTACTGGTCAGGTACGACAGTGCATAGGTTACCTTGGTGCTATCGGAGTCAAAAGCATCAGGGAGATCATGGAAGTGTAGACTACACTGCACTAGGAAGGCTTGCAGCTTCCTCGAATCAGATCTGTCGAAGGTATCCATGTCCCAGACCTTGGCGGCACGGGGGCTGTTCTTCTGGGGCTGGTCAGGTTATTTGCCAGCATAATGAGGGCCTGAGTGAGGTCAGGCACATTATTTGGTCCTAAGGTGGGGGCCCTTCCTGGATGTGCAGGAGGTGGTGGTGCTGCGGTGGGTGGTATGACATGGGGTAAGATGACAGGGGATAGTTCAGTAGGTGGAGGTGCAACAGGTAGTGGTGCAATGAGCAGTGGTGCAACGAGCAGTGGTGTAACGGGCGGTGGTGCCATGGGTGGTGGTGCAACAAATGGAGGTGCAAAGGGTAGTGGTACATAGGGGGGAGATGCAAAAGGGGGTGGTGCCGATGGTGGTCCCAAAGTTGACGGGACTACTGGGGATGGTCCCAAACTGGATAGCATCTCTGAGGGCGATGATTGATGAGTTGCCAGGGGGTGGTTCACAAGGAATGGGTTGGTCATATTCAAGTGTGGATGTAGGTCTGTGCTCGAGAATATGGAGTCAGATGAAGGTTCTGGAGGGTGTGCTGGGGTCTGAGGCATCTGGAAACTGGATCCAGGGGTGGACAGTTCTTGGGGGATACATGCACAGCAGGCAGACGCCTGGGTGATTGTCTGTAGGGCTTGTGAACATGTTATGGGTCTCGAGCTCATGATGATCAGGAGTGTGAGTACGAATATACTGTTAAATCTACATGTCATGCACTTAGCTAGATGCTTCTGGAAGGGTTTCTGGAGGCTCCTGGATGGTTTCCAAGAGGGGGCTCAGTACTCCAGAGGCAGAGGGATTAGAGGTGGTGGGTTCACGGAAGGAACAGGTGGAGAGACAGGAAGCACTGGGGGCTTAGGACTGTTCGCAGTATTAGGTCATACGATTAGTTGTTCGAGTTGTTTGAGGTTGCAGGGACTTGGCTTCAACTTATGTGTTGTGCCCTCCTCGATTGTCTGTCTCTAATTTGGGAAAGTCGGAAGTTTACCAGAACTGAATCGGAAACTATGATGCAGAATTAAGTCGATATTCATACTGGCAAATAGTCCAGTCTCTAGGCATATGTCCTGGGTGACTATGGAAAGGAGGTTATTTAGGTAGATGATTGTTTTTATATGTATCTAATAGATATGTTAGAATTCTATTATATTCCACTGTAGACAGCCCTCCGCGCGATGCGAAGGTTTTAGGGTTGGCTAAGTGCCGATCTAGGGAGGCAGCTACAGGGGATGCACGAGTAGGCAACAGTCATTTGTGAACAACTCTGGTACTGTCAACGTATAGTACCAGCGTGAGTGCAGTAAGATACATATCAGGAATTATTTCCAGTATGTCCAGACAATGATACTATTGCCCTGATGGATCTGGCCTGATATGGCTCAGGGTCACATGACTCTATCTATGAATATGTAGGGGGCCAAGTGACCACCTGATGATGATGGTCTCTATAGAAAGTGTGAATAAAATTGCAGTTAAATCATAATAAACTCAATATAATGTTCCTGTTGGGTCTGGGGACATGAGTGACGACGATGAAGGTAATAGCCCGGTATAATGACACGAGCGATCCAGACTTCATTGATTACAACGATAAACAGTGTTCTTTGAGTGCGAGACTGGTTTGTTATTTTCTATCTATCTATCTCTTATACAGATTCTGAGTCCTGAATATAATGACCACCGTAACTACCCTGAGACGGTGTCTATATACGGTGGACCCAATGTGGGTTGCCACTTCTCTAATATATTTCTGTCCACCCTGTCTGCATGGTTCTACTCAATATGAAAATGCTCTCTGGTGCTTCTTACAGTGCCTTTGACTCTATCGAGTGCATATCACCTACATGTATGTACCCCAAATGTGTCTTCTCCTGTCTCCTAGCCCATGAGTGGTATGTCCCTCTATCTCAATGTGTCCTAGGACCTATTTCTGCCCCGTAGACTCTGTTCCAGATGTGTCTATCTCTCTCTCGTCCCATTTGTATCCCTTCTTTGTGGGTGCCTAGCATATAGGCCGCCATGTCTCGATCTGCTGTCTCTACATATACGTGCAGTAATTTTGTATATACTTTTGGGTACTTGTAATACTACTTGTTGTTCTTTTCCAGGGCTCCCTTATCTCTAAATATATCTCTAAGTCCGACTCTTTACATGTATGCACTTCTCTGTGCTCCCTATCCTGTATCTCCTCCTTCATCTCCTCCTATCCTTTATCCCCTCCTTCTCTTGTCTCAACATAGTTGACTGGTGGCTTATATACATGTAACTAATCCTTGTACTAACTTTTGCCAAGTAAAGAGAAGGGGGAGAAAAGAGTACAAGGGGCTAATAGAGAATGAAGAACAAAGGAGTGAGGTACACAATGATCCTGCATGTCATTTATCAAAAGAGCAGAACCTAGGTCTTGGAATCACAGAGGTTTGGGATTGAAGAACTTCGGGTTGATGCAATGGATTCTTGGAAAGCAATTGTTTCAGGCTTTTAAACGGTTGGAAAGTCCCAGAAATGGTGCAGGTGGTTGTGGGGATTAAAATGGGGTTATTGGGGGCATGGGACATATAACAGCACCATCAGTATATACCAAGAAGCTGTCAGGCCTTGTTAATACCGAAGGTCAGGAAGGAACTGTCCAAGTCCTGCAGGCCAGTCATAGTGACTTGGCTTCAACATACTCGTGCATTACACCCTACTTTCTGTATGTGCCACTGATTTGGACAGATGAGATACGAGACAGAGTGCCAAGAGTGTCGGCCCAAGTGGGGGACTCTAAAGAGTAGGAGGGAGAGCAGGAAGGCATAAACCTAGTTGATACTCAGACTGAGGAACTATATACATGCATTTGCTACTTATATAGGTTAAGAGGTGGAATGTGGAATAAGGGTGGCATAAGACATGGAGAAAAGAATAAGGTATGGAGACCATGTGGGAGTATTCTCCACAGTGATCTAGAATAGAACCATAAGGTATAAATGAGAATAAAACAATGAGATATGTCTGATAATAAACAAGTAGGAGTGCAAGTGAAAATAGAACAATAGAAGGTGGCCGAATATAAAACAATAGGGCTGTGACTGAATGATGAATGAATAGTGAATGTCCTGAGGGGAAATGGGTAAAGGGAAGGATGGGGAATGAAAGAATCATAAGGAATAGAAGGGATGGGATGGGGAAGGTTGTTGGGTGAAAACTAGCATCTCACCCCTGAGAGACCAACCTCAATATATTGTAATATTATATCGATTTTGGTACCATTCAGTGCGTTTTTGAACTCTTTATTTTTCTCAATTTTCTTTGTATTTTTACCCTCATTATTGAGGGAGTTATTAGTATTCTACTATGTACGCTACTTACGGGCACTTGTCCATGCACGACGCGACTAGCGTGGCCAGCTCCCTGGATTTGGAACCGGCAGCCTGGCTCAAACCTTCGATAGGGTCAAGGGCTGGCTGCAAGGTATATGCGGGTGAGACACGACCCGCGCAAAGCCTCCCTCCTCAGTTATTGACTATACTGAGGAGGTGAGTTGTATAATATTATGTACAAAGCCTCAGGGCTAATTCCTCTTTTATTTCTTTTGTAAGATAAATAAATTAGGTATATTTTCGAATATACACTCAGTTATTGACTATACTGAGGAGATAAATAAATTAGCTGCCTAAAGAATTCTTCAATCCTATTGCACTTGCTCATAATCTCATCAAAGGTGATCCAAATGATGAACTGAATGTACCAAGCCAAGTTCATGTACTAGTGAGGAATGGCTTGTCACCAGTGTGTGGGATTAACGGTAAGGGTCATTCTCTTGGTACTACCAAGTGAACCAGGGCTCAGTATTGTAGGCTTGACAGAAGCATACATTGACAAGATATTGGGCCAACTTAATCTACAAGATGCAAAAACACATATGACCCCACTATCAACCCACCGAAGGCGCCTCCAATGCACCAACTGACCACCATGGCCAGGAATGATTTGCTTATGCCAAACTATGCGATGGATATACCAAGTCCCGTAATACCCCAAAGGATTACAGGCTTCCGACCGATCCGATCCCCCATGTAGCTTGCGGGCCTACCTAGAAGTTAAAATCATATAAGCAATAAAGTCGTGCTATTCGCTTTGAACTTCAAAGGATTAAAAATATGAAAAACATACTTGCGGTGAAACTCATGCATGAGAATATAGACTCGATAAGTCCTGAATAAAACCCCACACGCTTTGGATCTGTAACCACACCAATTTTACGATCATCAGGTTAACAAACGGAAAGATGACATCGAAAGCCAGAGGCTGGACTGAGGTAAGCAATAGTAATGCGGAAAGGGCCCGCCATCGAATCGGGGTGGTCCCAGAAGACCTTGCTGTGTTGCTCGCCTGCCCAATGCATTCCTCGTCTTGGAGAAGATTTTCGTGTTCGTGAGACATGGAAGGGGGGAGGAGGGTGACGGAAGTAGAAACCCCCCACAAACGAATTACCAACTATCAGATACCATTATACGCCAAGGCTCCAGAGGTGTCAGAGTCGGGCTAAACAAGCCGAATTCGACTAATATGATCGCTTCAATACCTAACTAAGGGCTATTTGTTGATATCAACACGACTGAATCCACACTCCGCCAGTATTCTTGATTCTCAGCCGCAGCTGAATGTATCACCTTAGCACTGGATGCACGTTTACCACAGACCTGAGAAAAAGAAAACTTGACACTCGGTCCGCTGTTCTTCGAGGGGGTTGAGCTGTGCGGGTACTAAGGAAAAAGGTTATGTTAGGTAACCACTTCCGGTGAATTTACGTACACGATGATAATGTACCGATAACAAACGTTCAACAAGTTGCGTCCAACGTTCATCCCCGTCAAGACAAACGGAGTTGTAGCAGATATCTGTACCGTCATCACACAGTCAATGCTTCACCTACTACAGTGACTAGTGCTATTCCAGATTTTGTGTGTGAGATTTCAATTTACCATTTATGGCCATGTACCTTCATATGACAGGAGAACCTACCTTCACTTTACAAAAGTTTGACAGCCCTGTGGCGCTGTCCGGTAGAATTGTATACCACCAAGGTTCGTGACCTAGCTCTTCTGATATTTTGGATTTGGCCGGATGAACTGTTTTAATCGAGAAGTTTCAAATGTGAGTTCGAAAGTCCATTTGCTAGCCTCAAAAAGGCTCGCCACTCGGCAAGAGGGAAGTGGAAGAATACTAGTCACAGTGTAAGACCATGGGACCTCTTTCAAAAGGACAGTGTGGCAGGAAATAACCATGAGGTTGATGTTCTTGGAAGGTTAAGCGACGTACAATGTGACATGCTACCAATATTGTCCTGTCACGACTATGCATCTGGAATTGTCACCGTGGCCCACTGGCAGTAAAAACCTCTTGTAAATTGACTGGGTAGCATGGGCGGTGATTAATGATTGTATAGACATTGAATTAGGCGGGTCTGGGGTTAAATACGTAACACGGCCTCCACTCACCTGGCGAGATGTAACAGTGAGGAAAGGGGTGTCCATATGGTTGCGGCAACAGCAGCCTATATATACGTTTCGACCTATTTAAACCCATATGTTGCAGCTCTCTTTACCCTTGTATAGACATTGAATTAGGCGGGTCGGGGGTTAAATTCAAAACACGGCCTCCACTCACGTGGCAAGATGTAACAGCGAAGAAAGGCGTGTCCATATGGTTGCTGCAACAGCAGCCTATATATACGTTTCGATCTAATTAAACCCATACGTTGCAGCTCTCTGTCGTACCCTCGTTCCTTCAATGCGTCTCTTAAGTCTCCTCACCGCTTGTATCCTCATTGTGCCGACGGGATTGTTGCTCAGAACGCAATATCCACTCCGTCGAATGGTGGCCTTGCTGAACAATATGGCAAGTCCAACGGGACGCCTCTCAGTGCTGTCGACCTCGCTTGGAGCTATGCTTCGGCGCTCACAGCGTGCGTTTCAGGCGAGTGCGGGAGTCGTTAGTCCAAGCTGGGGTGCCAAAGGTTTGACGGCACCTGATAGTTGCTTTACGTGTGGGAGCAGCACCGGCCCCACAGTGGCTATCACATTCAATGTGTATGCAACCACAGTTTGGGGTGGTGAGCCATATTTTTGTATTACTCATCACAAGTCTGATTACATTTTGTTTTCGCTGGGAATTTCTTACAAAAGAGAATATCTATATTACTGGGAGCCTGAGCGCATTGCAGGATTGGTCTCCTCAGAACGCGCTCCTTCTCTCTTCTGTAAACTATCCTGTCTGGACCAGTGAGTGTTTCAATTTGTGTTCGGATGAGGACTTCTAGCTTGACGATCTCTCGATAGTTACTGTCAATGTTCCCGCAAGCACAGCGCTGCGGTACAAGTACATACGGAAGAATGGAAGCGGGCGTATTACATGGGAGTCAGATCCTAACAACTCATTCATCACCCCGAGCAGTGGAGCCGTCATCACTCACGATACGTGGCGCTAGTTCGACCGGGCAATAGGAACAATATCATACTATCACACTATTGCCTTTGCTTTAGCTTGTTCCTTTATCAGTCATTTTGAAATAAAAATGTCGAAGCTTTCGTTGATGAGTCAATGTCACAGTAAGTATATACAGCAAACATGTATTTGTCATGGGAAGTTGTTGGAAAGGAGAGGAGCTCGGCACCACCCGAAGCACCATCGAGACGGTGCTGGGAGGCGGTTAGTGTTTCCTTTTTGATCGTTTCTGTACCTGGCGCATATAAGCAACACCTAGACGGCGGTAAGCTCTCAGTCTTTTCTGAGCTTATGCTACCCAGTTGCTCGCACAATAAGTTATGGGTCACCCACAGGTCAAATGTGGGTGGGAGCTTCTTGCTTACAACCACGTCAAACAACCAAAATTCCCACGCCTCAAAACACCCCAAACACACGCCTAGGCCATTGTTCCTCAAACAAAGATCAAAAGCTGACAGAGGAACCTGACCAATACCCACTGATCCCTGCCCCGATGTCGAACGATGCTTCAGCGAGTGGAATGAGGGGCGGGAACACGCCCACACAGCGGATGCAGGTGGTGACGGCCATGGCTCAGTCGAAGCTCAATGCCCAGGGTCAGATCCAATCTAGGGTGACAGCTATCACTGAAAAAGAAAAACAGCAAGAGCAGGCAAAGCGAGTCGAGGATTTAGGTGAGAGGAGAGCGCAGGTGGGCCGGCCGGCCACTAGAGGTGCGGCGTAGGACTCGGAAAACCTCACCAGGGAGGAAATAAGGGAGCTTCCAGGGCAGGAGATCAGAAACTCCAATGAAGGTAAGCTCTATCTTGAATGTACCTTGCTAACAATACCAGGTGCATCATGGACAACTGACACCCTATCTCTTAATTACTGTGATGGAGGATAATGGTTGGTGGATGGACTAGCTACCGTAGTACAAAGATTTGTAGCTAAGGGATGTGTA
>QLPI01016545.1:0-12066 GCA_003314275.1 Chroogomphus rutilus | reverse complement strand
CACATTCCTTATCCCACATGTCGCTTCTTAACCTATATAAGTAGGACATGCATGTACATACTCCCGCATTCTGGGTATCGACTAGGCTTAGGCCCTTCTACCTTCTTCTCTTCTGTTAAGTCCTCGACTCGAGCCGGCATCATTAGCATCCCCTCGAGTACCTGTCTGTGGCAAATACAGTGGCACGCATGGCAAGTAGGGCGCAACGCACGAGCACGTTGAAGCCAACGCCACTACTCTTGGCCTGCAGGACTTGGCCATAGTCCGCCCGACCTTTTCGCCAACGCCCCTCGGCAGTACCGAAGTCCGTCAGTATCCGACGCTTGACAGTCGGGCACTGTTCTTTAGACAGTTTATGAGTAGGATCCAATGGAGTTGTATGCATTTTGGCGTCTTGTAGGTTAAAACGGTCGAGGATTTTGTCAATATATGCTTCTTGGGAGAAGCTGATGGTTCCGGCCGATTTGTCTCTTTCGATCTTCAGGTTGAGGAGCCAATGGATTTCTCCAAGGTCTTTCATCTTAAAGATAGCTTCGAGATCTTCTTTGACGCCCCACAATATAGTATCATCCATAGCTATAATAGTGAGATCGTCTACTGCGGCTCCAATGATGGCATAGTCATTTGCCCTATGTCTATAGAATACTGCAGTGTCTGAGGCTGATTTTGTAAATCCAATAGAGTAAAGGGCATTCGATAAACACTTATACCATTCCCTGCCCGATTGTTTGAGCCCGTATATGCATTTCTTCAGCAATAATACATTTTCATGTTGTTCCTCAAAATATCCCAGTGGCTTACGCATATAAATAGGTTCCTCGAGTGGCGCATTTAAATATGCTACATCTATGTCCATTTGATGTATTGGCCAATTATTTCTAGCCACTATAGCGCAAATAGTGCGTAATGATGTCATACGAACAACTGGTGCATATGTCTCATCGTAATCGACTCCAAAAGTTTGTGTGAAGCCTTGAGCAATGAGTCTTGACTTTGCACGAACTACATCACCCTTCTGATTGTGTTTCATAACATGAGTCCATTTGCTACCGACTATATTCACACCCGGAGGAGGCTTAGTGAGTTCCCAGGTGTCTTTGTCGATTTGCGATCGGATTTCAGTATCCATGGCTGTCTTCCATATCGAATTGTTAAGGGCTTCTTTAGTTGTCGTAGGTAATTGCAAATCATTTGATAGATAGGCAAAATCATCTTCATCGGCACTTATTAGTTCAGCACTTATTGCTAGATAGTCGCATATATCCTTCTCGCTTCCGTTCTTTTGAATATTATCTGTGCCGAGAGAAAGGAACCTGGAGATAGAGGTCTGGACTGACCTGCTCCAGTTAGAAATCTCAACACTCCCCCTCAGACCAGACCTTCTATTCCATCCCTAATAGTCCTACACACCTCTCATGTTCAAATCGATTCAAAGCTTTCATCAAAATGTCTGCTCTGTTTCGAATACTGGGGATGTGTGAAGTGCATATTTCTTTGGATCTGATGAGGTTCCGTACATAATGCCATCGAAAATTGATATGCTTTGATCTACTGTGGAAGACTGGATTGTCCAATAAGGCAACCGCACCAGTATTGTCTGAGAGAATGAGCATGGGGTTGTCAATCAGCATGAATGATTTGAGGCTTAGCTGTCTAAGCCACATGGCCTCTTGGCATGCTGTTTCTAGTGCGTAGTATTCCACTTCTGTAGTAGAGAGAGCTACAGAGGTCTGTTTCTTTGACTTCCAAGTAATGGGTCCACCAGTGAGCATGAAGTTATAACCACCTGTGGACTTTCAATCATGTGAGTCCTCAGCATAGTTTGCATTGCAATAACCCCACATGGTTGCATGGTCCTGATCGATCCCTGCCTTTGGCTCTCTTCTGTATACAATACCTCGATCTACGGTCCCTTTAAGATACTGCAACACCCTTTTTCCAGCATTCCAATTGGTTTGCAATGGGTTTTTGTTGGACTGCGACAGAAACTGAGTAATGTAGGTGATGTTGGGACATGTACACATTGCAGCATAGGTGAGTGATCCAGTTAGTGCTTGGTATTCTTTGATATTGACATAGTGCATGTCATTATTATTCTGGAGGTGAGATCCCTTGTCTACAGGTATTACAATGGGGTTGGATTCAGACATGCTGAATGTTTCAAGGAGGCTATCAATATATTCAGACTGAGAAAGCTTCAGTGTTCCCAGGTGAGTATCCCTAGTTATCAGAATCCCAAGAACTTTGAAAGGTTTTAACATGTCTTTTTCTTTGATTTTATAGAATTTCTGGATATCGGCTTTCAACTTATGCTCCTCCCCCTTGCTCAAGCAGATCCCCATTACATCATCCACATGAGTGTCAATCGCCACGAAACTGCTTTTAGGTGTGCTTATAAATACCCCAGCATCACTGCTGAGAGGAGTGAACCCCAAGGATCGTAATTTTTCCTCAAAGTCCTCTCTCTATACGTGCTCTGCTTTTGGTAATCCATACAATGCCTTGTTGAGCTTCCCAACTATTCCTGGCTTTTGGTATCCCTCTGGTAAGCATACATGATCGATTTTTCCATGAAGGTATGCTGAGTCAATGTCCCAGGTGAACACGGGCAAGTTCTTGAGGGTTGTGAGCACGAGTAGTATCTACAGGGATGAAATCCGAGAGGCAGGTGTGAATGTATCACTTAAGGATATGTTTTCCGTTTGCTGATCTCCTCTTACTACCCATCTAGAACAAAATCTTTGTCCTCCACCCTCAAGGTTTTTTATCGTATGGACCCACATACCCGGTAGGATCTGAGTGTCATCAGGTACATCTTCCTCATTGATTTCTGTCTACACATTCATCCCTTCGAGCTTTGATAGCTCATAATCCATGGCTTTGCTCCAGTGCTTCCTTTCTGGCAACCACAAGGCTTCTTTATGAGGATGCAGGATTTTTATGTCCATGCATCCATTCTCATTTGCGATCTTGGTTATCAGAATCTGGTCAATGTTACCTTGATTCTGTATGTGTTCTGATTTTCTTGATGCCTCCATCCCCCAGACTTCTGCCAATGTCCTTCTTTTCTTTGTTCTATCTTCATCTGCCATCTGCTTCTCTTCAGTCAACTCTTTCCTCTCAGCTTCTTTTCCCTCCTCATTGTTTTCCTGCCCTGCTTCAATGAACTTTCTACCAGAATGGCTTTGCTCCCCTGTGTTGCATCTATGGTGAGCACCTTTGGAAAAAATTACATTGCACGTTCACTGTTTCTTCTTATCACTGTCAACTATGACATATATCGAGTCTCCCTCAAATCTGATCAACTGGCATTCTTTCGCTTTGTTTTCTATTTTGGTACATGTCTCGTCTGGTATCTTGATGAAGCATTTAGGCCCAAATACTCTTAGGTGACTTATGGAAGGTGCTTCTCCAAAGACCCTTTCATATAGTATGATATTGCCTGGTAATGTACTGGTAGGACACCTGTTCCAAATATAGACCTGGGTGGATATCACCTCCCCCCAGAGATCTTTTCCCAGTTGTGAGTCCTTCAACATAGTCCTAGTGCCTTCAATGATCACTCAATTTCTTTGTTCATGTCAAGTACACGTACCGAGACCCGTTAATTTGGCAGTGCCGACCGAGCAGTCTCCCTATGTCCATGTCCAAGTGTCCATACCGCATGCATATCACTTGGTACGCCGGTCTTGGCTCGGCACATCCACCACCCACACTCCTTATCCTCACCCCTCACATACTCTATGCCACTCACCACCCATTAATCCCACCATGCCTACTCCTCATCCTTCGATCTGCCTTACCTCGGGACTTCCTGTCCTTGTATTATCCTCGGCCATGGCTCCATTGTTTTATAGTTGGCCACTCCCTATTGTCCTATCCTTGGTCATGTTTCTATTATCCTATCTTGTATTGTTCTATCCCCGTTTTACATTCCTTCATTCTAATTTTACTCGTTGTGGACAATAACCACATGCTCTGCATACCTTGTTGTCTCACATTCCTTATTCCACATGTTGCTTCTTAAACCTATATAAGTAGGGCATGCATGTATATATTTCCTCATTCTGGGTATCGACTAGGCTTAGGCCCTTCTACCTTCCTCTCCTCTGTTAAGTCCTCTACTTGGGCCGGCATCATCGGTATCCTCCCAAGTACCCTGTCTGTTGCAAATCAGTGGCACGCACGGAAGAGTAGGGTGCAATGCATGAGTACGTTGAAGCCAAAGGCACTACTCCCAGCCTGTAGGACTTGGCTGCTCCCATCCAACATCTCGGCAGTCCTGAAGTTCATCAGTTCCCAAAGCCTGACAGTGTTGGGTCATGATTTTATTCCCCTGCATTTGTGTTTTGCACTTGCATCTTTATTTCTCTTTGTACTTTTCACTTTTGCATTTGCGTTCTCTGGCGCTTAAAATAAGCACCTATAACGATGCACCATTGCACACCTTTGGGTCTTGTCTTTAGCATCCATATTGACAAGCCCCAAAGGTTAGTAGTTACTCTTTTATATACATGTCTTTAGCATCCATATTGACAAGGCCCAAAGCCATTGTTGCTCTCTGTGTGTGACAGTTAAGAGTCTCTAGACCTTCCCTGTCAACAGGTTATGGGCCCCGTGTCTTAATCGTCCCACACTGCAACACAAACTTGTCCAATCCTCCTAAATTTGCGCACACACCTTCCTACAGGTTCCATCCACCTCCTGTCCAATTTTCAGCCTTATCCATCAACATTTGACTTCACAAATCCCTTATCATGTCCAGGTGTCATCCTGCTCTTTTCTCCTGTCACCCTTCCTGCTTTCATATCACCCTCCTCAACAACACCAACTATTCCCAGTGGAGAGGAGAGATGAGGGCTGTGTTGCAGAGCAAGAGAGTGTGGAAGATTGTCATTGGAAGGAGGGTCAGGCCTGTTGATGCTGTCAAGGCAGCCATTTGGGATGAGGAGGCATCTATGGCAGCTGGAGACATCTTCTTAGGTGTTCAGCTTGATCAGAGGGTTCATTTTGAGAGTATTGCTGAGGATCCAGTCAGGATGTGGTCAAAACTCGAGTTTGTACACCTCCAGAAGCCTTTTACCATTGCTCCTGCACCTATACAGCTCCCTGCTTCATCTACTAGCTCTATTACACCCCAAACAAAGTTTTGTGCACTCTGTACCCACCAGGGACATTCCCAGGACATCTGTCATCATTTTCTACCTACAAAATCGAATTTTCAGCATCAAAATCGCTCTCAGAAGCAATCTGCACCATCTAACATCATTGTGCACACCAATACTACCTTATCTGCTCCAATTTCAACCCCTGATGTTGAATTTGATGGAAATCCAAGTGCTGCATCATTTTCTGCCTTTGCACTCTCTTCCACACTGCTTCAGCTCAATGCTGAGTTTGATTGGATTGCAGACACCGGTGCTACATCTCATATGACTCCTCATCGGCACTGGATACGTAATTTCGTCCACTTGTCATTCCTATTCAGCTTGCAGACCACCAAGTCGTCTATTCTACTGGAGTTGGCACTGTCCAATTTGCACCGGTGGTAGATGGTGTTTGGAAGCACACTTTAGAGTTTACTCAAGTGCTCCATGTTCCTGCATTATGCAACAATCTCCTCTCTGTCTTATACCTCACTCGCCAAAAGCAGTTCACTGTTACCATTGTCCATGATCGTATTACATTCACTCAGAGCAGAAACCTTCTCTTCACCGCCTCTGTGAGCACTCACAACACTGCTCTCCTTGACGGTTCTACCATTCCTGTATCCGAGTCTGTGAACTTTTCCAGCACTTGTGTCATGGATCTCTCTCTCTGGCATCGTTGTCTTGCGCATATGAACCTAGAGAGTGTCAAACACCTTGTCAAGGGTGATCTGGTGGACGGTTTGGTGCTCAAGTCACAGCAAAACCCTGATCCTATTTGCGAACCATGTCTTGCCAGCAACCAACATCGGAATCCCTTTCCTTCTTCATCCACTTGTGCAGCTAAGCCACTCGACCTTGTTCACACTGATCTCCATGGACCTCTCCCTGTGTATACCGATTCTGGGTACAGATATTGGGTTCTGTTCATTGATGACAAGACACACTTTCGCTCTTTCCACCCTCTCCGCACCAAGGATGAGGTGTTTGCGGCATTTAAGCAATACAAGGCTTGGGCAGAGACACAGCTTGGTCTGAAGATCAAGTGTTTGCATGATGACAAGGGTGGGGAATACATGTCCAAGGAGTTTCAGGCTTTTACAGATCTACATGGAATTGAACGCCAACACACTGTTCGTGCCAGTCCACAGCAGAATGGAGTTGCAGAACGTGCCAATCGTACAGCTGCTGAGGCTATTACTACCATGCTTGCTGAATCTAAACTACCTGCATCATTCTGGGGAGAAGCATTGGCTGCCTATGTCCACATCTGGAACCACAGTCCCACTCATTCTCTTCATAACATCACTCCATTTCAGGCATGGTATGGCAAGAAACCATCTGTTCAACACCTTCGTGTCTGGGGCTGCACTGCCTATGTCCATGTTCAGAAGGACCAGTGCAAGGGACTTGAGTCACACACTCAGAAATGTGTTGTTTGGTGAGGTAGACTAGGTTTCTATGGGGTTTCCCATGCTAGAATATCGGAGAGTCAACTGTACAAATAGGGTAATGATTCCCTGGATTTACTGTGATTTTATCTGTATTTATTACTAGGGAATTTATGGTGCTATTGCTGTTCTACCCTAGGCTAAGTCCCAGGTTTCACCTCCACTTAGGCGCTGTTCCGGGGAACTGGTCTAAATGCCAAAGCGCTGGAATAGAGATTTTCACTCCTCCCACAAGGTAGATGACAAATATAGTGATGTAGATCAATGATATATAATGTTATGAACCCAACTGTGGCTCCAAATATTGGTACGACGAGTATCAAGTGTTTCGATCCTAAATAAGTAGGTGTGCACTCGGCGCTTAACCTTCGGTTCAGCGCGAGTGAATATATTTGAGTGTGGCCTATTGGCTAGTGGTATGGGGGAAAATATTACTTGTTCTTCGGTTGTTAATTGCTTGTAACTACAGTAGCCTTATACATGTAAATCATCTGACTACAATATGATCTGCAATTAGTGAATCTTGTGGAGCATATGCAGGGTCAGCCCATTGTGGGTTGCCCCAATATGATCGTCTGGAGAATGACACCTGTCAGTGGTGCCCATTGAATACAAAGTAAAGTTCCCTTTGTTCCCTTCCTGTGCGCAACAAATATTCCCTTCCTGAGTCATGTCCCATGTCCTCCTCTCCTGTCTCTCTGTTAGCTGTCCTCGGTGGCTGCATATATGCACCCCGGTTTCACTATTTCTCGTTCCTCTACATGTGAGTCCCTTCTCCTATATCCCCTGTATGTCCTCCTATTTGTTTCCCTTCTTCCCCTTCTGTATCTCATTCAATATCTGCTCTTCCGGTCCATGGGGCTAGCTAGGTATGGGGCCGGGTACATAGAGTTACACAAAACTTCTTCCTAAAATCTTGTAAATATTCCTGTAGATACTTCATGATATATAGAACTTTGGTA
Source organism: Chroogomphus rutilus (assembly GCA_003314275.1). Taxonomy (NCBI): domain Eukaryota; kingdom Fungi; phylum Basidiomycota; class Agaricomycetes; order Boletales; family Gomphidiaceae; genus Chroogomphus; species Chroogomphus rutilus. The sequence goes on along the minus strand of QLPI01016545.1, from coordinate 4,506 downwards.
CAAAGTTGCGCCTTGATCTGGGAGTGATTGGGGGAGATATTACAGTTTTAGTGTAGGAAATATGTATAATGTCACTCAATATTGCTTCGTCACAACAAAATGTGTCTTCATTGGTTATCCTCCTGGTGTCAAAGGCTGGAAGTTCTGGAATCCTGACACTCGCAAGACCCTAATCAGCAATGATGCTGAATTTGATGAGCGTGTCTTCCCTTTATCATCCCCTTCACCATGTTTGCATCCTGCTCTAACTCCTGCACAGTTTATTGACGTCTCAGAAGATATGCCAGAAGTGGTTACAACTCAAATCCAACCTCTTCCTCCTGCACCAATCCCTGCACCAGACCCATTGCCTCCTCCTGCACCTGACCCACTGCCTCTCCCTGCACCGGTCCCTGATCCCCCTCCTTTGTGTCGCAGCACTCGTGTCCATCATCCTCCCAGAGAGTTCTGGAAGATTGATCAAGACAAAATTCATCACAACATCTCTCCTGAGTCCAATGATGAGGATGAGGATGAGCCTGTTGAAGAAGCAGCTGGCCTCATTTCTGTGTCATGTCATCCAGATGAGTTGCTATCTCCTGCTGCTGCCATGAAGTATGTCTTCAAAGTCAGTGGGATGGAGCCACAAACACTTGCAGAGGCATTGAAGTATCCTGATGGTCAGCTTTACCTTGATGCAGCTATGGAGGAGATTCAGGCATTGGTGACAAATGGGACTTGGGAACTGGTCAAGCTCCCTGCTGGTCATAAAGCTGTTGGCTCTCATTGGGTGTTCAAGGTCAAATGTCGTCCTGATGGTTCCATTGAGCATTACAAGGCTCATCTTGTAGCCAAGGGCTACAGTCAGCGTCCTGGACTTGACTACACAGAGACATTTGCACCTACTGCCAAGTTTGCTGCACTTCGTGCCATTCTGACAATTGCTGCCATTGAGGACCTGGAACTTGAATCCCTTGACATTTCCAGCACTTTCCTGAATGGTGAAATTGATACAGAGGTGTATCTTCAGCAGCCTGAGGGTTTTCACCAGGGTGGACCAAATCATGTTTGGAGACTTCTCAAGGCACTCTATGGACTCAAACAGTCCCCCAGGGTGTGGAACAAGAAGCTGGACACTGTCTTACATGAGTTAGGCTTCACTTGCATCAAGTCTGACACTAGCATCTACATCTGGCTCAGAGACAATGTCAAAATCCTAGTCCCTGTCTTTGTTGATGATCTCACCCTTGCTTCCAAATCTCTATCTGCTATCTCCCATGTGAAGACTGAACTTGCAAAATGGTTCAAGCTACGTGACCTTGGCCCTACTTCCAGCCTACTTGGCATTGAAATCACTTGGGACCACTCACAATGATGTCTCTGCCTCTCACAGCGTCAGTACATCTCTGACATGCTTGATCGTTACAACCTTGCAGACAGTGCACCTGTCACCACTCCCATAGACCCAGGTCTCAAATTGTCATCCTCCATGTCCCCTACGACTCCTGAGGAGATTGCTGAGATGAAGAACATTCCCTATGCATCAGCTGTTGGCTCTATGATGTATCTGTCAGTTGCAACTCACCCTGACATTTCCTATGCTGTTGGAGTCTTGTGCCGGTTCAATCAGAACCCTAGAATGGCACACTGGAAAGCAGTCAAACACCTTTTTCGATATCTGAAGGGGACAATGGATTATCAGCTTGTCTATGCACCCTCACCATCAGGTGAACTCTTTGAAAGCTACACCGATACTGACCATGCTGGGAACCCAGACAATGGCAAGTCTACCAGTGGGTATCTCCTCAAAATGGGCACAGGTGCGATCAGCTGGTCCAGCAAACTTCAAACCATAGTAGCCCTCTCCACCACTGAGGCAGAATTTGTTGCTGCTGTTCATGCTGGAAAGGAGGTTGTCTGGTTCCGACAGTTCCTTGGTGAACTTGGGTATACATTTGATTCACCCTCTACCCTTCACATTGACAACCAATCTGCAATCTCTGTTGCCAAAAACCCTGAACACCATGGTCGGATTGATTTGCGATTCTTCTGGCTTCGTGATAAAGTTGCAGCTGGCATGCTCAGTCCTCTCTTCATTCCCACCACTGACATGGCTGCTGATCTACCCACCAAGCCATTGGAGCGAGTTAAAGTGGAGAGGTGTAGGAAACTGATGGGGATTGAAAAGTGTATGTGAGTATTGCAGTGGTAACTCATCAGGGGGGGTGTTGGGTCATGATTTTATTCCCCTGCATTTGTGTTTTGCACTCGCATCTTTGTTTCTCTTTTGCATTTGCATTCTCTGGTGCTTAAAATAAGCGCCCATAACGACGCACCATTGCACACCTTTGGGTCTTGTCTTTAGCATCCATATTGACAAGCCCCAAAGCCATTGTTGCTCTCTGTGTGTGACAGTTAAGAGTCTCTAGACCTTCCCTGTCAACAGACAGTTCAGCTCTTCCATTCAACTCCGGTGTGTGAGGAACAGAAGTGACCAACCGTATCCCTTGGTCCTGGCAGTAGGATGTCAATGCTTCACTTATGAACTCCCCTCCATTATCAGTCTTGAAGGTATGAATGTGTTTCTGAAATTTTGTTTCAATAGACTTATCTAAGTCCATCATTATCAGGTACATGTACTGAGTATCCAGTAACTTGACAGTGCCGACCGAGCAATCAGTCAATGTCCACGCACAAGTGACCAAGCTGCATGCAAGTCACTTGGTACCTCAGTCTTGGCTCAGCACATCCACCATCCATACTCCTGATCCCCAACCCTCATTCACTCCTTCCTCATTCATCACCCATTAATCCCACCCTGTCTACTCCTCACCCCTATGACCATCTATTTAGGGATATTCTGTCCTTGTTTTATCCTCGGCCATGACCCTATTGGTTTATAGTTGGTTGCTTCCTATTGTCTTATTCTCACCCATATTCCTATTATTCTATCTTCATTGTTCTACCTTCGCTTACATTCCTCCATTCTATACTTGATCATTGTGGACAATACCCCACATGCTCTGCATATCTTATTGTTCTTCATTCCTTATTCCACATCCTGCCTCTTAAACTATATAAGTAGCACATGGATGTACATACTTCCTCATTCTGGGTATCGACTAGGCTTAGGCCCCTTTACCTTCCTTCCCCTGTTTAAGTCCTCTACTTGGGCCAACATTCTTGGCACTCTCCTGAGTTCCTTTTCTGTCCCAAATTGGTGGCATGCATGGAGAGAGTAGAGTGCAATGCACGAGCACGTTGAAGCCAAAGCCACTACTACTGGCCTGCAGGACTTGGCCAACTCCCACAGCACCCTCGGCATTACCGAACCCTGACAGTATACCCAGAATCAAACTACTTCCCGTGCTGTCATTTCTTACGAATATGCTCCAACAAGACACCTCTTTAATGATCTTTCTATCTTCTTACTTGGAACTGGGTTCCTTGGTAACCCCTTCTAACTGCTTACTCAATTCAGGATCTGCTCATAGCTTCATCGGATCATCTTATTCTTGGAAATATGAAAATCCTAGTATCCTCACCAACCCAATTCCCCTCAAATTCCTTAACAAATACTACCAATTCAGTCATTATTAAATCCGTAGAATTGCCTACTAGGTGTCCGTCAAGACAACTCTGCACCCTAGCATCCCGACCAAGTATCAGTATAGATTCAGAAACCATTCACTTCAAGATATTTTCAGTCTTTCCTGCCAACCTTGCGGCAATGACCCATCCTCGGCAGTCTATTTGGCATGCTCTATCAATCAGCATCCACTCACAGTTTATGTGAAAATTTCCCTTATGTTACTCTCTCTCTCTCTTAGAATCCTGATCTAGTACTGCTAAACACATAGACACGTCTACTAGATTTTTCATCTGGACAACTTCAGTCCACCCATCTGTCTGACATGTCACTAGATCTGTCGGTCAGCAATATTCAGTCACAACTTGCTCACCTGCTATAAACTGTTGATTAACAGGGTATTGGGCAGTATTATGTTCCATCATGCCACTAACATTTTTAGGTACATCCTGATGGCCTCGGTCCAGTTGGCACTTGCCACTGCTCCAATAGCTTCACCCAGGATCCTGTTCCGTCGCTGGAAGCTCTGCCAATAGTCCTAGTCAATGCAACTGCCATTTTGCATGCTTGTATACCAGAACGGCTGGCAGGTTTTTAGCTGGGACCTCTCAGTCAGCAGCACCATTCGGCATGCTCGGCCAAGGTCTCTTCCATCCATCCCTATCCGTTTTTGCTTCATCTTTTCTATATATTCACATCATATGTTCTCACCAGTCTCTTTCTGTTCTCTCGGCTTGAAGCCGACACTTTTTAGTAGATGGTGGGATGTCTACCTACAGGGGGGGATGGCAACTAGCTAGATACCCTTCGAACTATGCAATCTCCCCTCCCAAAGACATCCCTCTCCCAAAACTTCCCTCCATTTACCCTGTTCCATGTTGGGTGCAAACTTGCATCTCACCCCTGAGAGACCAATCTCAATATATTGTATTTATATA
>QLPI01016542.1:0-10912 GCA_003314275.1 Chroogomphus rutilus | reverse complement strand
GAGAAGGCAAGAAGGCATAAGCCTAGTCGATATTCATAGTGAAGAACTATCTACATACATTCGCTACTTATATAGGTTAAGAAGCGAGATGTGGAACAGGGTGGCATAAGACATGGAGAAAAGAATAAGGTATGGAGACCATGTGGAAGTATTGTCCACAGTGATCTAGAATAAAACAATAAAACATGACTGAGAATAAAAGAGTAGGAGTGTGAGTGAAAATAAAACAATAGAAAGTGGCCGAATATAAAACAATAGGTCCATGTCAAGCTTTGGTAATGTGAGAACATCTTTGCTCTATATTATGGGGACGAAAAAGCTATTGTTGCAGCAGAGTAAATTCTTTTGTGCAACAGGACAAAATGTCACATGTAGGGGTCCTTGATACAAGTGTGACACCTAATTCTCTGTGCATGGAATTTGTGGCCCAGTGTGATTAGTCATCCATTTCTTTGTATTATTAGCATGTCGCATGTCACACTTTGGTAGCCCCAATATCTTTGTGGTCAGATTAAGGTCAATTTAGGTCAAATCCCACTTGGAGTTTTTGTAATTAGCAATAAGAGATGCATAGCTTCTCTAATGTGAACACTCTATGACAAAATCTCTCAGAAAAGTTGAGCAATCACTGAATTAAGATTGTATGTTATCAAAATTGAGAAAATTTAGATGAAAATAAATTCCTCCTGAATGCAATTCTTCTCCCTCCCTTGTATGGGTTGGCTTAAATGTTGCTTGTATATTGTAGATTCTTTGTGCAAAACCCTGTATTACTGGAATGAGAATTGACCTTGGAAAATCATTTTGTATCAAGGAGGTCTACTATACTGTAATCACTTTTGAACACAAATAACATTTTGCTCAGAGAATAAATGGGTCTTGCCAATTTCCAGGGTCTTTGACTATCTCCTAATACATATTCTTAGATAACCATAACCACTGTAGTGTCAAGTACACATACCGAGCATCGGTTCACTCGGTAGTACCAACTGAACATCAAACATCTAATTCCACATGCAGTTACTTAGTACATCGGTCTTGGCTCGGTACATTCATCATTCACACCTTCCACTCTATTCATCATCCACTCTTCCTTTATTCATTATCCATTATTCCCAACCTGTTTATTCTTTATTTCTCAGCCCGTTTTACCTTGGGACATTTCCTATTGTTTTATTCTTGGTCATGACCCTATTGCTTTATATTCGGTCACATTTCTATTGTTCTATTCTTGGTCAGGCTCTTATTATCTTATTTGGCCACATTTTATTGTTCTATTCTGGAGCATTGTGGATAATACTTCCACATGCTCTCCATACCTTATTCTTTTCTCCATGTCTTACACCACCCTGATTCTACATTCACTTCTTAACCTATATAAGTAGAACATGGATGTAGATATTTCCTCATTCTGAATATTAACTTGGCATACACCTTCTCATCTTCCTTCCTCCTGCCTGAAGTCCTCACTTGGGCTGACACTCTTGGCACTCTCCTGAGTTCTCCATCTCTCTGAAATTAGTGGCACACACAGAAAGTAGGGCATAACACACAAGTACATTGAAGCCAAGCCACCCCAATCAGTCTACTGGACTTGGCTGATTCCCTGCCAGCATTGTGAAGTTGGTACTATGGCAATAGTACTGGGCCCACACATCATTGGCATTCTCAGTGCCTGACATGTAGAGAATTTATTGATAATTTCTATACCAGAAAATTTTATCATGCTTGAAGTGAAATTGAACATAATATAATAATATAATGCTTCATGCAGACTGTCGGTTCTGTCAAATCTATTACTATATCAATAACAGCGATCACGTGTAATAAAAATGATGAATACTGATAAAGCTACCTTCCCAAAATATGCAAGTTGCAATTACATTTTGTTTGTGACGAAAGGGTTTACGGCTGTGCCTCCCCCTACCTCGTCTTTTGCTTTTTCCGTGGTTTTTCCAGATCAATCTCCTCTTCATCTTCATCTTCATCATCCTCAGATTCATCATCGAACTCCAATGATTCCCCAGCATTCCCGGTGAAGTAATCGATAGCCTCAGGGAATAGATCGCTAGCGATTGCCATCCCGATCTTCAAGGACTCGTCAGAACCAATTCCGGGCGGAAGAGTGGAATGAGATGGAGTAAACTTACGTCGAAAGGATCGTCAGCATATTCGAAAAAGTTAAAGAAACTACCAGGTTCAGCAGGCATATCATCCCCCTCTTCTCCTGCAACACGACCGTACAATTTTGTCAAATTTATAGTATCATCTTTCCAGTTGATTTTGATCGCCTGGGGTGCAACATGGTGTTCCCAGTCAAATTCTAACATGGCAGGAGTGATGTCTTGAGAATTTGGTGTATTGTCTGCAATTGGCGGAGGCAAGTACTTGAACTCCTTCTTAAGTACCTCATCACTGAAATACGGGTTGCTCTTGAAATGCTACATAATATAATGAACTTGGATTAGAGAAAATCAAACATTGACAGATCAAGACATACGAATTCAAGGGTGAAGCACCTGTGCTCAGTTTTGTCACGTGAGACCCAAATATCTGCTAAATATGACAGGGCGTCTTGGTCTTGCGCGTGCTGCAGGTGGAGAGCAGTGCCAGCAAGGTTGCCTAATGCTTGAGGCCAAAAGTTTGGTATTGTCTTCAAAATAGAACGACGTTTAGCGTAGAAAGGTTCCATATACTCTAGGCCGCGCCTCTCTGCACGAGCAAGGAAGTTTCATCAGGAACACACACAAACACAAATATTCTTATCGTCTCATACCAAGTACCAATTCAGCACTCGCCAATTCCTTTGCGATATCTGAGAGTTTCAAAGAATCTTCTTCGCTGATTGCGATCTCCTTATTACCAGACGTTCCATTCTTCGTTACTTCGGCGCCCGGAGATCCTCGCTTTTTATTTGGTGACATGTTTGAACGGCTGTAACAATGAGGAAGAGAAGAGAGCGAATGGTGATGAGAAATTTTAGAAATGGTGCAGTTTAAACTCCGACCACTCCCACGGACATTCGCACTTCATAATGGGTATAAATATGTATTAACCTATTCTACTCGTTTCTTGGCGCTACCCATCTCTACTTCTTCCAGCCTGCTGATTGCCCTTTTACGTTGTGTGACATTGGTTGATACCCTACCATGCGTTCTCAGGCTCCATAATCCTCTGCGTCCTGATCTAAAGCCTGGTCCATTGTAGTATATTGTTTCGATGGGTGGGTTCAACCGCGGCCAGGATACATATTCCACCCCATGTACCCAAATATAAGCTAGCGAGAGCAGAATAAGACAGACCCAAATAGAGAAATAGTAAACAAGCGAGTAATCTGGCAGTTGTGTCAAATACAACCAACACTTCATAGGGTTGGAGCATACCGGAACTACGAGGTAACGTAAGACCAGCGCAGACCATAAAGACAGAGAATGATAATATGTATGGCATCTGCACATTTCAATAAAACCAAAACCAACAATGAATGTTTCATAGATACTCACAGATCGGACGTGAAATGGTCTACTATCGACCAGCAGTGATAGTGCTAGTCCTGGTCCTCTCCTAGGTACCCATTTACCAGTGAAAACATCAAAAGCGTCCTATCGGGATCACAAAATAAAATATCTATGACTTCTTAAGAGAAAACAGACATACCTGTCTGGTTCCATCAAAGTAATTGTTTTTAAGGTAGCGTATGGCGGAGTTGATGAAGTCCTGTAAAGCGCCTTTGGTAGTTCTTTTTCCAGTGCGAGTGAAATCCGTTTTGAGCGCGCCAGTACCACTGTAGGCTCGCGAAATCGAATCTGCATGGTTTGCCCACACTGAAAGCAAATCAGTGATAGTCAACGGGCGGAGCGGGAGGCCATACTATTACGAAACTTATTCATGAACTCATCGAAGTCCTCCACGTCTTCCGTCTCTTGGAGGACTTCGGCAGCTCTTAACTGTTGGGTCAGGGTCCATTTCGCTAACGCCGACTGCACAACGTTGGTCCTATCTAAATTGTCCATGCAATTGGTGCGAAAAACACCACTCTGTAGCTGAATGGGTTCAAGACTCGAGAAGTCATCGTAAAAATACCTGATATGGGAAACATGGTGAGAGAGGATGATCAAAAAAACTATGTGCGGACCAGATCACTCACCCTTTCTCAATCAGGTCATCTTTAATTCGCCCTAACAACAACTCGATGCGATGCCAACGCATGTTTTTACATTCTCTATGAAAATCAAAGTAATCATACTGCACTTGCGGGGCATTAAGCTTTTAGTAACATATCCAAACCGAGTTCATCAACAAAATGCACAGAATAAAACTTCCTGGTACTAACCTCGGTCATGTAACGTTCAAAGGCATCTTTTACAGGTTTCTCGTAACCTTTCTGATTGATCAGATTGATGAAGTGCTGCGAGCCATAGTTTGAAATTTGGTTATGAATGTGGAGTTGCAGGGCAACAACCTATTGGCAGAATTTATAATAGACACATTTCAAGAGACTGTGATTTACCGTGTCCTGGAGATCCATAATCTGCAAGTCCGGTTTGTAGCGTAAGTTGTTTACTTCTGCCCAAAACACAGGAACGCTCCCCCGGGTCTGAACGAAGCTCATAACTGAAATAGATCGATCGGGTGTTAACCTTGAAATCCCGTCAAAAATCACAATTTGTTCAGTTTCGTTGAAATTTGCTACGTGACCCTCTTCATCTATGCCACGAGTGAAATATCTTGTGCCAGCCCGGTATCGTGAACGGCGACTGATAAGCCCAAAGCGAAAAGATCGTGACTTGACCGAGGTATCACAGATATCAAAACCTTTCGGTCTTGAATGTTAAGGAAATGATGATCATGAACAATGAAGGATAAACTGACTTCCATATATCACGGGAAGTATGAAGCGGCTGAGCTGTCAGACGAAAGCGTAAGGTTCTGGGCACCAGATTAAAATGAAGCGAGGCTAACGTCTTGATTCGAAGAAGAGAGGGCGATATCTATTAAACGAGAATGAAGGAACCTGAGATGGTGTTAGGTCAAAAAATACAAGAACAAATAAGACATACTTGTTCCAAAAAAAACGGTCATCGGCCTTAAAGTAATTACATCAGACTTTGATTCATATGAGAAGTTGATGCAGAATACAGACAGTTTCCCAAAGTGCCTTTCCAACGTCTTGATCACGAGTCATACGTTGTGCTTGAAGTCTACGAGTTATATCCCAGGTATAACTAAACCAAAATGTCCCTTCGGAAAGGTGCGCGCGGACGAGGGAAAGTAGATGAGTCTCCACAGGATTCTCATGCACAACAGAAGCCGTCAAGGGGAGGATTTGAAAGTCGGTGGCACGAAACACTTCATGGTCCAAGATATGACCATGCGACTCTCGACCGGTTATAAGGATAAGAAAATCAGCTATATCGCAATATTGAAACAGTGAAATAATTTGTGCAGAGAGTACGACAACACTTACAGGTAGTCAATGAAAGAAGACCCAGAATGCCAAATATTTTACTAGGGCGACTGAGAGAGCGAGATTGGGACACCTCGGACGCTAGAGATGACTAATTGTAAGAAGAGAAGGATCCTACAAGGCATGAAGTTTCTTAGCACATTGAAGGGTGATATCTCCTGTAGAACGATTCACAGTTAGGCATAAGGAATAGTCCAGGGGTTCGAATGTATAGAACTGCTCGTCGACGTATCTAACACAGAAGTATTGATTCTAAAGCAAAACAGGCATTTATATGTTGTTGAGTTCACTCACAGATTGAGACAATCATGCAGTTGGTTGAGAGTTGGTTTCAGATCCATTTTCCCGTGTGCGTCACTGTAAGTGACTTGGGCACGTCACTTGTGATAGAAATCGAGAAAACATTAAAACCCCGACCCGATTCAAGAAGTCCAGTCAGGAGAAATCTTTAGAATTCATTAAATATAATTTTTAAAAAGGTGATCACGCCCAGTAATTGTTTTCCTTGGTGCTCATTGTAAATTTCCCACAGTGAGAGGAGAGGCAATGGTGGCGTGATCTCCGTGTATTTTGCCAGATGAACCTTCTCGTCCACTTGGACCTGAGCCATTTCTCTGCCTGGGCTCTATCCTCACTGTGGTGCTTGGAGCAATCTTTGGAGCAATCCTTGCCCTGGTACTTCTCAGAGCAGATTCTGCAAAATGCCAATATCTCTAGGTAGAACTATCATTTGACCATTATCTACAAGTTCTCTCTCTAGCATGCCTTCAATTCAGAAGACAATTATGTCTAATATATAACCAATCATATGCAATAGAACATGCCATCTGTTTACAAGAGAGTTATGCAGTATGCATTTTTCTTGTAATGATGTCTATGTTAAAGCAACCTTTGCTACTACTGAACTCAGTACTTGCTGGAAGATCAAACAGCAGGACACCACCCTGCCCTGCCCATTAGCCTAGGCCTAATAAGGGTCCCAGACCTTATGCCTACCTACAGGGCTATTCAGACACTAATAAGAGAAGTTCATGATGAAGGTTATCAGTATGACTTGTCCTTAAGTGGTGGCAGGTATATCTATAAAGTTTTCAGTAGCTGGGAGTCACACTTCTTTCTGTGAATCCCAGGTATGAGAACCCATCATTACTCATTCTGTAACTACAACTGACAACTATATACACTTCTGTCCATGAGAGCCAGGCCTGACCCTTAGCCCTTCTACTGCAAACCTAACTTGTATCAGGTTGCTGTAAGGGCAACTAGGGAACAGTATGGGTCACTCACAGGTCAAATGTGAGTGACCTGCACTATTAGGAACCGTACACGGGCATGCCCGACTATTCATTTCAGCCCGCTCAGCCTAACTCTGCCCTCACTCGCCTATTCAACTATATGCCCTCAGCCCTCAAACCATATGTACCTCATGTATCTGCCTTGGCGTCACATGCACCTGTCAATACACTCCACTCATTTACGTCAATCCTCATATGCTCGTAAATCCATTTTCACTTCATTTACATTTAATATCCTTTTCATCACATTCTGCTCTACATTTCTTATTCACAATTCCCTTCTATCTCTGATATTTGATTCACTACTATATTCCTCATAGGGTAACTCTGTTGGGAATTGGGGTGACATGTCACCCCTCAATGTCACAGAGGAGATCAAGATTGGAACATAGTATTTCTGTTCTCACTTTTCATGATCCTCGGACTTTCTTATCTATTATAGGAATCTAGTCCACTCCTGGTAGATTTGAAAGTAGTATAAAGATCTTGTACATTCAGTAGTTCAGTCTTCAGTCAGATAATTGACTAATATTTCAATTAAACTTTCTGTCTGTTTGTTATGATATAGAGAAAGGATGTAATCGTATTATTATTAATCTCCCAAAGGCGAGGCAATGGCGAGGTTCTGGATGGGGCTTGGCTTCAACGTTATGCATTGTGCCCACTAGACTGCACGGTCCCCAATTTCGTAAAGGCGAGACAGACAGAAATGAACAGAGGAACCTTAGTCGAAATCAAGGTTGATTTTCTGACTGAAGACTGAACTATGAGTACAAGATCTTTTATACTACTTTCTAATCTATTAGGAGTCGAAGAGATTCCTATAATAGAATGAGAAAGCCAAGGATCATGAAAAGCGAGAACAGAAATACTACGCCCCAAATAATGATATCCTCCGTGACATTGTGGAGTGACGTGTCACTCCGATTCCCAACGGAGTTACCCTAAGGAACATAATAGTGGATCAGACATAAAAGACTGAACGGAATTGCGAATGAATGAAAATGGAATGGAACATAAATGAAAGGATATTAAATGTAAATGAAGACGGAATGGAATAGCGAGCATATGGAATGTGACGTAAATGAGTGGAGCAAATTGACAGGAGCATGTGACGCCAAGACAGATACACGAGGTACATATAGTCCGTGGGCTGAGGGCATATGGTTGGATAAGCAAGCGAGAGTGGAGTTAGGCTGAGTGGGCTGAATTGAATAGTCAGGCTTGCCGGCATACGGTTCCTGACAGTATCCCTCCCTTACGGCTGAGTCCCACAAGGCCGTGGAAATGAAGTTCTAGAAGGGTGGCCCCATTGGAGTTCGGAAATGCGAAAGTGTATAAGAGTGGCCGTGAGGGAGTTTGGGGGGTAACCATCATCAACATCGCCAATGGAAGGTTACTACGTCAACCCTGCCTACGTGCAGAAGCTAATGGGTCTCAACCCTTTGCCAATCACCACCTATCTCCGAGGTGAAAATAACCTCCCCATCGTCATCTACCATCGAGTGCAGCCAGGCGCTGCTCGAACAAGAGCACATTGATGTGCGAGAGCCCTGGATGGAAGGGGCGAATTCGAAAAGTGCGAAGGTGAGTAAGAATGTTGTCTCGGAATTGACTTTTTAACTGATATTGGTTTTTGCAGTATGCCCGTCTTCAGATGAGGTATGACGAGGGTGACATGAACAGCGTCTTTTATCGAAAGGCAAAGTTAGGTGAACAAGATGACTGTACACCCTGGTCTCATGGATTCGTCGTCCAGAAGCCTTGCGGTCATTGCAAAAAGTGAGGCAACACGTGCCTGAGGAAATGGGACTTGGATTTGGACTTGGGTGCGTGCGTGTGGTATGGTGAGAGGGGTGTGGGTTGCAGCATCAACGAGAGGGGTCATGGTACGAGTAAGAGGAAAGGCAAGGGAAAGGTTAGGGAGCAGAATCCCGAGGATGAGGGAAGTCCGAGGTCGAAAAAGCAAGCAAGGGAAGGTACACCAGAAGAACATGATGATGATGGTGCATGTCCCTCGAAAAGGCCGAGGTTGGAACCCAGGGCGTGTACACCTCTCTTCCTTCCTGACCCTCACTCCCCACTGCCTCCTCCACTGCCCAACCCTCCTCAGGAGTCATCCCCTCCACCCTCTGTGGCACAGACACCACAGATCACATTGTCTTCACCATCCCCAGCCCCTCCTATACCACCACCACCTCCTCCACCTCCTCCACCTCCTCCACCACCTGCGCCAACCCCTCCACCTCCTCCACCACCGGCTCCTGTGGTTATGCCACCTCCCAGAGTCGTGCCTCCTGCACCTCCTGCACCTCCTGGGCCTTCACCGGTCATTGCGCTGACCGCCGTTCTTTTGGAACTGCAGCGGACGGTCGAAGCACATCGCCAGGAGCTCCTGGAACACAAGCTCCAGGTGTTGGAGAGTCATATGACCAACGAGGAATTGCAAGGCGAAGTCAGTCAACTGCGAGGTGAGGTGAGGGAGTTGCAGATGATGTTACAGCATCAGAGGTCGCAGAGCAAGGAGTTGGAACCAGAGCTGCCAAGGGTGCGTGGGTCTTGGGAAGGTTGGGTGACTGGGGATGGAAAAGCAAGGAATGTTTTTGATGACTTGGATGGAGATGGGGAAGTAGAGTTGGACTTGTAGAATAGGAATTAATGGTTAATTGTATTTCTGAATTTTGACTTGAGCATGAATTGAAGTTCAGAATAAGAGTTGAATTGGAATAAGGAATGATGGAATCGAAACTGAAAGTTGAACTTGAAAATGGAAAGAAGAAGCTGAATTGCGAATTGGAATGAGTGAATCGGAATTGAGGATTTTTTTTTTTTTGAACTTGAAGACAGAGTGAACGGAACTGAAATGCGAGAGTGATAATGAACGGAATAAGCGAGAGTGAACGGAAGAGAAATTGTGAGGTGCTTATGGAATGGGTAATGGTCCAGGTTTATCTGGATATGACTTGTGAAAGTCTTGAATGAGTTCTGAAGCGTGGTTGAGTTCTGTTGCAAGGAGCCATGAAGTTTCTTCGTCTGTGCCTTCATATCCTGCCCACCGCACTAAGTACAACAGCCTGCATGCCATACGTCGATTATCGATTTTTGAGTCCAGGATCTCGGATATCTCGAATTCGGGTTCGCCATCGATTATGACTGGGGGTGGAGGTGGTTGAATGCGATTAGGGATGGGATTAGGAGTGGCTGGCTCAAGCATTGAAATGTGGAATACAGGATGTACTGCGTTTATGTAGCCTGGGAGTTTCAGAGTAACAGAGTGAGTACTGGGATGTGCAATGATTTCAAATGGACCCAAAAACTTCTCAGCTAGCTTTTTTGCAGGACGGGTGGTCCTGAGAAATTTGGCTTTGATAAACGCGAGACTGCCAATGGCGAAGTCTGGAGATGGAAGTCGTTTGGCGTCAGCTGAGGATTGGTACATTTGTTGAGCATTGAGGATGTTGGTTCGAAGTTGCTGGTGCAACTCGTCCAGGTTGACTATGAAGTCTTGCGCTCGTGACGAAGTGAGGTCGCGTTCAGGATGAATGGCGAGATTGGGATGATAGCCTTTGTTGGCAAAGAAAGGCGAGATTCCAGTGGTGGTACTGGGAGCATTGTTATAGGTGAACTCTGCAAGGGGTAATAGCAGGGCCCAGTTGTCTTGTTGATAGTTGCAATAGACGCGGAGGTACTGTTCTAATGTCTGATTAGTATGCTCGGTCTGGCCATCGCCTTCTGGGTGGTGAAATGCAACTTCATGTCAAGGGCCTTCCCGAGAGAACGCCAGAAGTGGGATACAAATTCCAAGCCTCTATCTGAAGTGACGTGAGAAGGAATGCCGTGTTTGGAGAATACGTGAAGTACGAAGAGTTCTGTGAGCTGAGAGGAAGTGATGGTAATGGAAGTAGGAATGAAGATAGACTGTTTGGTGAAGCGGTCGACTATGAATAGGATGGCCGTGAATCCCGAGGACGTGGGGAGCTGCTCAATGAAGTTTATGGATATCGAGTTCCAGGGTTTGTCTGGCACTGGAAGCTGTTTGAGTAATCCATATGGCTTGTGACGTTGTGATTTATTCTGCATACACGTCCTGCAGGACTTGCAGTAGTCTTTAACGAATGAGTGCATGCCAGGCCAATTGTAGTCGCGTCTG
>QLPI01016532.1:0-10458 GCA_003314275.1 Chroogomphus rutilus | reverse complement strand
GGTACTAATATTATGTAAACCTAGTAGCAGGACAATCAACCGCTGACTAAGAATTACTGAGTTACAATGTCAAGCTGACAAAGGTGATAAAGATGATGATATGAATTGATTGCTTCAAAGGGGGCAGGAAGGGCTCCTTTTATACTAATTTACAGGCTGATTAGTAAGCTAAGCATGTAATTCTACACCTTCCTAATAGGGAAAGTCTTCCAGAAACTAGTGGTCTGTGCACAGAAGGTCATGGAAGGTGCTAGAACCTTGTAGAAGTTCCTGGATCTAATTTGAGCTACTTTCCTTATTTAGTAATTAAAAAGGGCATTGTAGACCGGTTTTGAGCATGTGATTAAGGGCAGAGACAGTGTTGAGTCACTCTGGTGTCTCACCATAATATTTGTATGAGACAGGGCTGTCTCAGGCTAATATTTAGTGTGTTTCTATGGAGAAACCGGCAACTTGGCTCTGGGCTTGAATCTGGTTACAGCCCGATTATCTGGAGAGCGGAGCTTGAATTTCAGGCCAAACCTTCGGTGGTGAATAATAGAAGTTGTATTAAGGATAATGGAAATACTAGGTAGTATTATGAGGCACCAGGAAGGTTAGAAAGGCCTTGAGGAGGAAGATTTGAAAGAAAACAAAGCCCATTAGCAAGCAAATGCTAATCATATTGAGCTAAGGTGGTTGTACAATAGAGAACTTGTGTTTTTGTACTTTTAGTCTTTTTATACTGTTTTTGTGCTTAGCTATCAACCGCTAAAGAGATCCCCAATATATTAAGAGATCCCCAACAGAATGTAAACGGGGATAGGACAATGAAAATGGAATAATAGGAATGTGGCCAAGGATAGGACAATAGGGAGTGCCTGACTATAAAACAATAGGTCATGGCCAAGGATAAAACAATGGTCAGATATCCTGAGGTAAGATGGGTCAAGGAGTAAGGAGCGGACAGGGTAGGATTAATGGATGGTGAATGAGGCAGAGTGGATGAGGGATAGGGACAAGGAATGTGGATGGTGGATGTGCTAAGCCGAGACTGGCATACCAAGTGACTTGCATGCAGCTTGGACACTTGTGCATGGACTTAGACTGACTATTTGGTTGGCACTGCTGAATTACTGGAACCTCGGTATGTGTACTTGACAGTTCATGTTAAACACCAATGGCACTAATAGAGTAAAATCAAACAATACATCCACTCTCTCTCAAGTACCCCGAACTCTTCCATACTCTGACAAACCTGCGACTCCATTTAATTGTCAAAACCTTCAACCTGTTTCTTGAGAACAACCTCTAACCCTCCATAATCCATCAGATTTCAGTTGCTCAGCCATCCTTGAACACCATACTTACCTGCTAAGATCCATTGATCAACAGGGCATTGAGTAAATACTTTGTTCAGATTTCCCATCCTAACTGATTCTTGATACCACTAAGCCTGCAGTTTCCACTCAGCACTCAATCTGACCCTCTGAAAAACTCCACTCAGGAACCCTGACCAATGGGAACCCCTACCATTGCTTAGATAAATGATACAATGTGTAGATCTTCTCCTAGACTAGAACCTGTTGATACATAATTTAATACCTACTGCTGAACCATTGACAATTTCCAATTAAATCAGTCATATCTTGGCAACAAAAAAATAGCATAATTTTTTTGGCTGGCCAATTAAGAGTGAATTACCTCTAGTAATCAACTCTTAATTATCAAGGAGATTGAGACTACAGATAATCATAAAAACATCTATATTTTTGCCTATCAACATGTGGACCCATAATGTACAACAACTATGGAGCCAATTACCTAAATCTACAAAAGTGGCTCCAAACTCCTGGCTCAAGTTCTCAGTCCACAATGTATAACAAATTCCTGGACTTATATAATTATAATTACATAAAAGGTCAGTCCAGAAGCATCACTTACATAATATTAATATTTTGTGACATGACTAGTCACGAGAGTACCAGTCGTGGGAATATTATATTTCTTTCATTGAAAAGTGACTATGAGGGTGACACAGTAATCTCACAGGCTTCCAATCCCTTCCAATTCCTTCCAATCACTTCTACTGACTTCAGGAAGGAATTGCCTTATCAGGAGGTTACATAATCAGCTTAGAATTAGTATAAATAGAGGCTAGTCCTGTAGTATAGGATAACAATCTATTTCACCTATAATAATCTACAGGGTTAAATAAGTGCCAGCAGCACTCTCATAAGTGGACCAAAGTCTGCTTAGGTAACTGGTCTGAAGACTGGAAGCCACCCTCAACAATGGGTCCAAAGACCTGTTGAATAGGTTTATTCCAAAGAGTAAACCTTAGCTTTTGTTACTGAAGTGGCAGGCTATCCTCAAAACTTAAATCTATAAAACCTAGGAAAAGAATTAAATCAGATAGAAATCAGAAAAGTGGAAATAAACCTGAACCAGTCTAGAGCTAATAGTTTAATACTCTTAAACTATTAATTCTATATGTAATGGACAAGATGCCTGACAAGACCCCCCTTAAATATTATCTTTACACAAATGACCCAGATCAGAATCTATAAGAACATTTTGCATGGCTACGTGAGATCTCATAAATCTTTATTGTAATACATACTCTTGCAATATATTAGGAACCACTCCACCAACATGCCTGACTATTCAAACCAGCCCTGTTTAGCCTAACTCTGCCTCATTTGCCTTTTCAGCCATATGCTCATCAGTGTCAAGCTTCGGTAATGCTAAAGATGCAGGCAGGGAGCGACCAATCCTGCAGGCCGAAAGTAGTGGCTTTGGATTTAATGTACTCGTGCATTGCACCCTACTTTCTGTGCATGCCACCAATTTGAGACAGAGGAGGTACTTGGAGAGTGCCAAAGGTGCCGGCCCGAGTAGAGGACTTTACAGAGGAAAGAGAAGGTAAGGGGCCTAAGCCTAGTTGATACCCAGAATGAGGAAGTATGTACATGCATGTCCTACTTATATAGGTTAAGAAGTGACATGTGAAATAAGGAATGTGGGACAATAAGGTATGCAGAGCATGTGAGGGTATTGTCCACAACGAGAAAAAATAGAATGAAGGAATGTAAATGGGGAAAGAACAATGAAGATAGAATAATAAGAATGTGGCCAAGGATAGGACAATAGGGAGTGACTGACTATAAAACAACAGGGTTGTGGCCAAGGATAACACAAGGACAGGATGTCCTGAGGTAGGGTGAGTCGAGGAATAAGGAACAGATGGGGTAGGATTAATGGATGGTGAATGAGGCAGAGTGGATGAAGGAAGGGAATGGGGAATGTAAAGGGTGGATGTGCCAAGCCAAGACTGGTGCACCAAGTGACTTGCATGCGGCTTGTATTGTGAAAAACTAAGACGATGTAAGCTACAGCGGCGAATACTAATATATATATGTGAGATAATACCTAAGACGATGTAAGCTACAGCGGCGAATACTGAAGCTCTACAGAGTCTAGGTAGGTTATATACATGGTGAAAACAATAACCTGTGAGAAAACAACAAAGAATCTACTGCGCAATAAAGAACAAGGAAAAAGAACCTAATACAATTGAGAGGAGGTTATATTGTACTATTGGCATTGTCTGACGCAGTAATGTCTCGAGTGTGTACTCCTTTTTCACTACACTCCCCCACAATCAAGACATCGAGGAGTCCTAGACGTGAAACCTGATCGGAATGTGGTCCTCGAGGCAGCGCCTTGGTCAAAAGATCGGCCAGATTGTCATTGGAATTAACCTCGTTGACGCAGATGATTCCTTCATTAATCTTTTCCCGGATGAAATGGTACTTAATATTAATGTGCTTTGTTCGTTTATGAAAAATGTTATTGGTAGCTATTGCACGTACGCCAGTAGAGTCGCTAAAAATGTTGATGGGAAGGTCAACTTCAAAAAACAATTGTTGCAATAATGAAATTGTCCACTGAGCGTGTTTAGAGCACTCGGTAAGTGCCATATATTCGGCCTCAGTAGATGATAAAGCAACCGTCCATTGTTTTTGTGTTGCCCATGCAATAGGACCACCTCCCAGTACAAAAGTGTAGCCGGTAGTAGATCGGCAATCATCTTGGTCACCTCCCCAGTCAGAATCGCTGTACCCGATGAGCTCTGTTGAATTGTTTTTCCCGTAAATTACACAATGATAACAGGTGGTTGCTAGGTATTGTAGAGTGCGTTGGGCAGTAAGAAGGTGGTCATGAGTTGGGTTGGCGCCGAATTGTGAAAGGCGGTTTACTGCAAAACATATATCTGGGCGTGTGCCGAGCATTGCGTACATTAAAGAGCCAACAAGTTGTTGGTATCGGGTTGTGAGGGATGAGTCAGAGGTCTTGTCCCTGTTAGCAGTGAGTTTGGTGTCTGGATTTAGAGGTGTGTGGACTGGATGACATGTTGTCATGTCAAAACGGTTGAGGATATGCTAGATGTAGTGTGTTTGATCTATGGACACGGTTTTCTTTGAGTGATCGCGAGTAATGTGGAGGCCAAGAAAATTCTCAATTTCTCCTAGGTCTGTATACCTGTACTGCAAGCCAATGAAGTTTTTAACATCCTTGACATCTATTAGTGAGCCGAAGATGGCTATGTCATCAACATAAACCAGAATAATTGTAATTTGTTCCCCCCCATCACGATGTTTAAAGAAGATCGAGGCGTCACAAGAGACGAGTTTCTTGCAACCAAAATCTGTGAGGCTGTGCTGCAGGTGCTCATGCCATTGACGTCCTGCCTGCTTCAAACTGTAAATGGCTTTGTGCAGTCGGCATACCTTCTTTTCTTCCCCCTGGATCTCAAAACCTCTCGGTTGATCCATGTAAATTTCCTCGTTCAGATGACCGTTGAGGTAAGCTGTTTTAATATCAACGTGGTGTACTTCCCAGTTGAAGACAGCTGCTATCGCAAGTAGCAACCTCAGTGAGTTGAGTCGTGCAACGGGAGTGAAGGTTTCTTCGTAGTCAAGACCAGCGGTTTGTGTAAAACCTTTGGCGACAAGACGTGCTTTGTAGCGAGTGATATCCCCCTTTGTATCTCACTTTGTCAGATATACCCATCTATTTTTGACGGTAGTACGACCATCTGGAAGGTCGACCAAGGTCCACGTGCCATTTTCTCAAAGGCTATTCAATTCTTCTTCCATAGCCTTCTGCCACTGGTAAGCTTCGGGAGTTTGCATCGCATAGTCATAGGATGCTGGATCTCCAGCAGGTGTAACTTTTGTGGCAGCTAGGAAAGCATTGGGTGAGTTATCCCAGATATTTAAAGCCCAAGGACGTAGTCCCTGCTGTATTCTGTCTCTGTCAGGGTTGACATTTGCAGGGTCTATTCGTCAAATCCCATGAGTGGGTCGAGTGGATCGTCGAAGTGGTTCTGTGGTCGGTGGGAGCTATGGTGGAGCAGGTGGCAACTGCTGTGATGGCGCAGCTTGTTCAGGTATGGTTGGTGCAGGAATGGCAGGAAATAAGGGTGTGTCCTCATCGTCGCTCTTGGGTGGAGCTAGGTTGACATAGTCCGGTGAGGGAGGAAGTGTAGATAAAGGCTGGGATGGAATGGGAGTGTGGGTACGAAGAGGAAAGACATTTTCCTCGAAGATAACATCTGTTGATACAATAAAAGTGTGAGTTTTTGGGTTCCATAGTTTGTACCCTTTGGTGGAACCTTCGTATCCCGCAAACACGAGTCGTTCAGACGTTGGATCAAATTTATGTCGCAGTTGTGTGATGTGTCGGTAGGCTAGACAGCCAAAAATGCGAAGGTATGAGAGATCGGGCGTTCGTTCATACAATCGTTCATATGGGGAAAGATAGTCATTCACACGTGAGGGAGCACGATTTCTTACATGGATGGCAGTCGCTACTGCGCATTCCCAGAAGCCATTTGACATTCCTGCTGATTGGAGCATTGCACGCGCTGCACCATCTATAGTGCGGTTTGCTCGCTCGGCTATGCCATTTTGCTGCGGTGTGTGTGGGGCTGTTAACTGGTGTAAGATTCCTTTGGATTCTATGAAATCTGAGAATTCTGTTGATAAGAATTCTCCCCCGCGATCTGAGCGTGCTGCGCAAAGTACGGCATCAAATTGGGTAGAGATGAGGGCGATGAAGGTTTTGAAGAGTCCAAAAGCCTGATTCTTAGTCTGCAAGAAAAAGGTCCACTTGAAACGTGTAAAGTCATCTACAATAATGAAGTGGTAAGAATTTCCTTGTATGGATTTGGTTTTCATTGGCCCTGCTAAGTCCATGTGTATCAGCTCGAAAGGTTTTGTGCGTCGATTATGCGATGGCTTGAACGTTCGACGGGTCGACTTGCCAAGAAGGCATCCTTCGCAGGTGGATAGGGCTCATTTACTCTTTGGATCAGTCTCCTTCAGTGTGCGTAGGGTAGACCATGACAGGTGTCCAAGCCTGGCATGTAAAACTTCAATGCTGACATTATTTGACACCGAGTGTATGTCTGGATGGCTCATGATGTGAAGTGTGAGCCAATATTGTTGACCCTGTAACAATCCTTTGGCACATTTTTTACCCTTGTGACTAAGGCTTGCTTTGTTGCCAGCAAAAACAGTTTCTATTCCTTTGTCTCCAAGTTTTTGTACGGAAAGGAATCTCCCACCAAGATCTGGGCAATATATCACATTGTGAAGTGAGATTTTTTCTTCTGAGTCATTGACGCGGGTAGTGGCTGTAATAGTACCTTTCCCAAGGTAGGGGATCCGAGTGGTGCCATCGGCCAGTCAAATGAATTCAGGGCTGGTGAGGCGGTGATACTCAGTGAAGTCTGAGGCTTCATGTGTGATGTGGTCTGAACATCCAGAATCTAACATCCATCTTGTTTCACATCCAGTATAGAAGACAATCGAGTCGTTATTTGAAACTTGACTTATATGGACATTACTAGGAGGTGGATCGGTAGGTATCTCCTGGATAACTGCATTGACTGAAGGTGAGTCCTTCTTCTCCTCTTTCTGTTTCCCCTTTCCTTTTGCTTTATTGCCCTTTTTCCTCTCACTCTGAGCCTCTTCTCGTGAAAGCCCTCGTTGTTTTCTTCGACAATCTCGCTCCCAATGTCCGGTCCCTCCACACCAATTACAGGAGTCAGTACTTGCGGCCTTTTTTCCGGGTCGAATCGCATTAACACCAATAGTAGTGCCTTGGCGTAATTCTTCAGAGAGAAGGCGGGATCGCATGTCGTCAGAAGTGAGTGTCTTGTAATCTTTGACGTTCACTAAGATCGTTTGTTGTATGATGTCGTAGGTAGAGGGTAGGGCTCGAAGAATGAGCATCACATGCAAGCTGTCTGGGATCGTCATGCTAGCTGTGTCGATGCGTGATTTGAGCTTGGACATGCAATCGATTTGTTGCGCAAGGGGTTGCTGGGTGGAAAATGTGGTGGAGAAGTATTTTGTGATGTTGACCCAGAGGTTAAGACCTGTGCGTGTGCCATACGTGTCTGTCAGGCATTTCCAGTTTTCTGCAAGGGTCTCGTTCTCTTTGATCGACTGACGGATTGATGCCTTGACAGCGATCTGAACCAGTCCAAGTCCTTCTTCGTTCCGTTAGTCCCAGGCCTCTATAGCTCTGAGTTCAGCATCAGTAGGAGTAGCGGATGCCACTGGGCGTGTCTCGGATCCTTCAGCGATTCGTAGTATATGTAAAAGTCGAAAGGTGCTCCTGACCAAGTAGGACCAGTCCTCCCAGTTTGTGCCGTCGGACTTTTCAATGGATGAGACAAGCTTCGACATGGTCGTATGTGAGCATGTGAGAGTGAGCGTGTGTGAGCGAGAGTAGGTAGCTTTTTGAACTGTCAGTTGAGCGAGTAGGTATTAGCGATCAGGCGGGGCCCAATAACCTATTGTGAAAAACTAAGACGATATAAGCTACAGCGGCAAATACTAATATATATATGTGAGATAATACCTAAGATGATGTAAGCTACAGCGGCGAATACTGAAGCTCTACAGAGTCTAGGTAGGTTATATACATGGTGAAAACAATAACCTGTGAGAAAACAACAAAGAATCTACTGCGCAATAAAGAACAAGGAAAAAGAACCTAATACAATTGAGAGGAGGTTATATTGTACTATTGGCATTGTCTGACGCAGTAATGTCTCAAGTGTGTACTCCTTTTTCACTACAGCTTGGACACTTGTGCATGGACATAGACTGACTGCTTGGTCAGCATTGCCAAATCATTGGAATCTCGGTACATGTACTTGACAATCAGCCTTCAAATTCAATACATCTTGTATATCCATCTTGGTGTCACATGAAACATTCAACACACTCTACTTATTGTGTCTGTCCTCCATATGCTCACACAAACATCTTCACCTTTATTACTTTTAATATTTTCCTTTTATGTTCCACTCCACTTTCCTTATTTGCATTTCTGTTATGTCATTTCTATTCTCTGATATCCAATCTGTTACTATGTTCCTTATAGTGTAACTCCATTGGGAATTGGGGTGACATATCACCCCTCAATGTCATAGAGGAGATCAAGATTAAGACATAGTATTAGGGAATAGCATGGGTTTGGCCAACCCGCATGGGTCACTGGGTTGGGTGCCCTTGGGTGCGGGTACGGGTCAAGCCCAGAGCACCCGTGACCCGGCCCAACCCGGCGCATCAACCATGTACGCATGCATGTGCATGCATATGACACCCAACTGGCCACTCGCTCCTGTTATATGTGTGCGCATACAACATGCACGTGCATACGACACACACGTGCTGTACATGATTATGACATGCACGCGCTGCACATGATTACGACATGCACGTACCACACATGATTACAACACGCATGCGCCACACACACATACGACATGCATGTGCTGCACATGCATATGACACACACACGCCACACCATATGACATGCACATGCTGACACCAACGAGCCATACGTGCACGTGTACAATGTGTTTGTGTTGGCATGTGCGCATACAGTGCATTCGCGTGTGCACATACAATGTGTCCAGTCGGCGTGTTTGAGTCGGCGCGTACGCGTACAGCGCATTCAAGTCGGCGCATACACGTATAGCATGTTTGTGTCGGCTCATTCATGTCAGCTCGTTCATGTCAGCACATTCATGTCAAGGCGTCTGTATACTGCACGTGCACGTACAGCACGTTCGTGTTGGCGCGAACATGACCTATGACACAAACATGCTGCAGGCATGCAGGTGTGCCACGCACCCAACACCTGTCGACCCATGGGAAAAAACCCATGGGTTGACGGATTCGGGTTTCCCATGGGTCGGGTGCGGGTCGCCTACATTTGACCCATGGGTGACCCGTGCCATTCCCTACATAGTATTCTGTTCTCACTTTTTCAATCTTTGGACTTTCTAATCTGTTATAGAAATCTAGTCAACTCCTTGTAGATTTGCAAGTAGTATAAGATCTTGTACATTCAGTAGTCTGCTCATCAGTCAGATAATTGACTAAGATTTCAACTAACTTTCTGTTCACTTCTTTCTTCATTTCTGCTCTTGCTATTACATTCAGGCTATATGAAATTAGGGTTCAATGCAGTCCAGTGGGTGCAACATATAAATTGAAGCCAAACCCTATTCAGAACCTGACCATTGCTTCACCTTTGGGAGATATTACTTTAGATTATGACTATGTCATCTTCTATATCCTAACACAATAACAGACTACATGAATCTCTAGAGTGTAATTTCTTAATTGGGTTCTCTGTAAAATGGCCTGTGCAGGTGTATTTTGTTATCCTCCTGCATTTTGTCAGAGAACTTGACTTGCCTTGGTTTATACCAAAGTTTTATCATACTTCTTGGGTTTTAAAACATATACCCTCTGCCTATACCTTGCTCCTTCAGCATACCTTATCCCTCAATTAGGCCTGAAGGTATGCAGACCTAGATGCCTGTAGTCTAGACTCCTGGTATTAGAGAATAGCATGGGTCACCTGTCAAGTACACGTACTGAGCACCCGGTAAATCGGCAGTGCTGACCAAATGATCAATCTAATTCTGTCAGGGGACGACCTTCTCCGAAGCCTGATCCAAGTCCGAAGTACCATTTCAAACTCTGATCAACTCCGAGGCTAAAACATCCAGAAACCATCGAGTGGAGACGGGAACGATCTTGAAGCATGATGACTAGAAACCCGGAGTGAACGTCCGAGCCTCAGACTTAGTACCAGGAAGTTGGCTCTACAAACTCCGATGTATTGATTTGTAATTAGTGCACAGACCACCCACACAAAGGGTATAAAAGGGGCTCACCAGCAGCGGGATCCTTAGACTTTCCTCTTTGGATTCCCCCTGCTTAGGTGAGGATTCCATATGTATTTAGACAGTAGTAAAACAATTAAACTCTTTGGATTCCCCCTGCTTAGCTCGCCTCCAAGATATACCTCGGGGCAGTAAGAGGGTTGCCCTTACAGCAGGAAAGTCTCCCCAATAAGGACCGGGAGCCGTGCTACAAC
>QLPI01016509.1:0-11482 GCA_003314275.1 Chroogomphus rutilus | reverse complement strand
CTTTGGCTAGGCTCTGTTGGGGCTTTGGCTAGGCTCTGCTGGGCCTTGGCTAGGCTCTGCTGGGGCTTTGGCTAGGCTCTGCTGGGCCTTGGCTGGGGTCTTGGCTGGGCCTCAGCTGGGGTTCTGACTGAGCTATGACTGAGCTCTGCTGGGGTTTCTGCTGGGCTCTTCTGCTGGGCTGGACTGGCTGGGCTGGCTGGCTGCTTCTTCCTAGAGGGTAGGGGGTGGCTTGCATAAGCGATGGAAGTTCCCTCTCTTTCATATGTAGCTGAGGGTTTGCACTCTGTTGTTGAGTTAAGTTGAGTCTGCATGTTTATTCACTGGTGGAGTGCTGGCATGTATTATATGTCATTTTGGTTCATTTGCTTACAAATGAGTTGCTTTTATAAAAGAGTACACACCCAACCCTGTCAAGCATGGCTTTGTCCCAAAACAGAACCCCATCCTGACACAGAACTGGAACCCAACATGCTGGATAGGTATTAAGCCAAAGTGCTACTGTTAGCTGACTGTTCACCTATCCCATTCTACTACCCGCATTCTGGTTCATCTATCTAAAGTAACCCCATCAGTGATCATAAACAATATACAGACGAAGACATCATATACAAGTAGGGAATGGCATGGGTCACTCACAGGTCAAATGTGGGTGACCCGCACCCGACCCATGGGAAACCCAAACCCGTCAACCCATGGGTCGATGGGTGTGGGGTGTGCACCGCACCTGCATTTGTATGATGTGTACGGCACGTGCGGCGCATACAGCGTGTGCAGCACATATGGCCCATACGGCACATATGACACATATGGTGCATGCAGCGCATACGACATGTACAGCGTATACAGCGCATATGGCGCATATGGCATATACAGTACATACAGCACATATGGCGCATACGGCGCATATGGTACATACAGCGCATACAGTACATACAGCACATATGGTGCATATGGTGCGTACAACTCATACCCCGCATTTGTTGCATTTGTGGTGTCGCATGCGCGTACGGTGCTTTCATTGCATTCGGGGCATCACATTCATGTCGGTGCGTGCACATACGTCTAAGTTGTGTTCATGTCGGAGTTGATGCCCCAGGTTGGGCCCAGGTCACAGGTACTCGTGGCTTGACCCGCACCCACACCCAAGGACACCCGACCCGGTGACCCGTGCAGGTTGGCCTGACCCATGCATTTCCCTATACACAAGGCAAAATACATGCTTTATGTTGAAACCAAAGGGCCATCCCTCATACCTCCTACCATCCTCCCTCACTTACCCTCACTCAGCATCTCCAGCCCTGACCCTCACTCAGCATCTCCAGCCCTGACCCTCATGTGCTGCAACATGCACATATTGGATTCATGCTGTATATATACTCACGCGTGTACATCCCCACTCACGTCTATTCCAAATGCATCACAGGTGACATGCGTCACTGATGATGTGATACACATGCCTTTGAGTAGGGCCTGTAGATGGGTCTGGCAGATAGGGTTTCCTGGGGTTTTCCGAGCTATTATATCGGAGAGTCAGTGGGATAATGAGGGGAATGATCTCCCAGATTTTACTACTATTTTAGATGTATTTATTGCTAGGGGAAGTATTGCCCTATAGCAATTCTGCTAGGAGGTGAGTCCCGGGTTTACTCTCCGCTTAGGCGCCGTACCGGGAATCCGGCCTGGGTGCCAAAGCATCGGTTTATGGATTGTGGCTCTCCCACAAGTAAGATATAAATTGTAATGATATAATATAATAGTTGTGGTTGGAAACCCAACTGTGACCCGGCCTTGCTGTGCGACGAGTAGTTGTTGTCCTAGTCCCGAATGGGAAAGTACGCACTCGGCGCTTAACCTTCGGTCAGCGCGAGTGATAGATTTATAGTTGTAGCCTAAAGGCTAGTGTGATGGGGGGCAATGATATAACTATGATTGCTTGTTTTTGGTTATTGTACTACTCTAAATATCTCTTGTATTTATACAAAGTAGAAGATGATTAGTAAGACGAAAACTTCACAGAGTGAAGTTTAGAAGCCGGCCTAATGCGGCCGTGCGCGCGGTACACCCGCATATATGCGGTGGTAATGATATAGACGAAAACTTCGCAGGGGAAGTGATAGAAATAGAATAGAATGGATAGTATACTGAATAGAAATCCACATGCCAGTGTATCCCCTTCCCAACGTGTCCAGATGAGGTGAGCCGGCCCTTGGGTAGGAATGGGGCCGGGTAGAGAGTGGGGGGTAAAACCCACTCCTAAAATCATGGAAATATTATAGTAGGTTCCTCATGATGTATAGAACTTCAGTGTGAAGTTGCGTCCTGATCTGGTAATAGCTGGGGGAGATATTGCAGTGTGAATGTTGAATATATATATAAAGTGACTCAATAGTCCCTGGTTCTAACAGGGCCATGCATAGAGAGATCCACTATATAACAAACATGTATTTATTACCAAAATTAAATCACAAAATTTCCACTTTTCCTCCCTATTTCTGTCCTATATTTAGAATCAGTAAATTATAGCCAACTTTAACCAAGAGATTAAAAGTCTCATAATCTCTCTAAGTTCAAACCAGTTATTGTTAACTATATTTTACTTGATTTCTATTTTCACACTAGGGAGTTTTTTCACATAGATAAAAAAAAAAAAAGATAAAAATCATTATATTCCAAATAACCTCACACTCCACAAGGTGTATTATTACCAACCTAACTATGTCTAACTACTCCACAAACATCTCTGGAACCCACACAACTGAAGCCAAGCGGTACACCTGGTTAATCAATTCAGCAAGCCACAGTCATATATGCAAAGATCTAGAATTGTTCACCTCTATTGACAGGGATCATATAACAGGCATAGTGAAGATCATTATCATATCAGACAAACTCACTGGAATACCAGATACAAAGATGACCCTCCAGAATGTTGAGTACATGCCAAATCAGAAATGGAATACCCTATCAGTACCATGCATGTTGAGCAGGAATGCAACAATAGCATACACAAATGATGGCATCACACTATCAAAGAATGGGCCAGCTTTCGCACAGAGTTCAATGGAAGGACAAGCTTACTTTTTTACAACATTATCGGCACACCCATGCGAAAGACACTACCCAAGTACTATTATCCTGCCACCAGAACAACGTTACCCAGCCATATCAATGAGCCCAGTCATATTAGAACCGAAAAGAGTCATATGGGAGCCAATGATTCTACTAGAGCAGAAGAAAACAGCCAAAAGAACAGAGGAGGAGTGGGCAGACCACAAGTGGAAGTGGATAGAGCAGAGGGAGGAAGAGGAGGAAAAACAGAGAGCAGAAATGGAGAAGAAAGAAAGGGAAGAAAACGAGGAGGAAGAAGGAAGTTTTATGGAGGATGGAAAAAAGAGTCATTGAAAACTCAAAGGAGAAGAGTGAGACAACTTACCCATTGCTAAACAAACAACCTGTGATACTACCAGCGATGACACACGGAACAAAAGCCACTGCTGCACCGCCACTTGATCCATTGGTACAGGACCAGACCATGCATATGACACGCATTATAAATGCAATACAATTGCATATCTGCATAGATCCCAAACAAACCACGAAATCCAGAGATGCCTTACTGCTGGCAATGAGATATGAACCACCATATACCAATGAGAATGAATGGTCGAGAGTGTCAGCCAGGACCACTAGCGGAATGGAAACAAGTTACGTACTGTCATGCACTATGAAAGATGAGTCACCAACCACGATGCTCACCTTAACAAGAAAGCCGGATGAGGGTTACGCACTTACCCAAACCGACTGGACAGGGACTGAATGTATGAAGTTGCCACGTACTGCAGGAGTCGGGCCGTCGAGTTATCTGGTCGTATGTCCCATGCAAAAAGAGTGGCCGTTGGTTGCCACACAGATAGGAACGAGGAATGAGGGGCCATGTGTTGTTGAGTTGACACAAACAGGGCATAGATCACTGTGTGCCACAAACAATGACATGATCAATAATGCGAAGATTGACGTCACTGCAAATGCCACCGCATCGCTGGCAATTACCCATGAGGTGACAGCAGACAGCACACGAAAAGGGGGGCCGTTAAACACTGCATTGGCACAAAAAAGACATGGAGCGATGAAGAGCAAAATGCTGCATACCGAGGAGGGTTTTATGAAAGAGATAGAAATGAGAGTCAGTGAGAACTCGAAACACAGGAAGAAAACACCTCACTAGCCAGCCATGAGCACAGAACTGATGCGGATGAGTCAGGGGCCACTGCATACTGTAAAAGAACCGCTGACACATGAACAGCTGCCGCAGACATATCGTGAGTTGTTGCATGCAGTGGACAGCGTTCAGTTGAAGCCATCAATCACCAGATTGGCACAAACAAGAGAGATCAAAGGAGGTTTGACAGAGGAAGCGGAAGGCAGTGTCAGTGAGGATTCAAAAGAGACAAGGGAGATAGCATATCAGCCACTAAACAAACCCACCGATGAGGAACCATCGAGACAAGCTGTTGCAGATCTGGCGCAGGCCATGAAAAATAGTGTAATGTCAAGGAAGTCATTCACAGATAGGGAATAGCACGGGTTTGGCCAACCCGCATGGGTCACTGGGTCGGGTGCCCTTGGGTGTGGGTGCGGGTCAAGCCCAGAGCACCTGTGACCCGGCCCAACCCAGCACATCAACCACGCACACGTGTATGTGCACGCGTATGACACCCAACTGGCCACTCACTCCTGTCGTACGTGTGTGCATACGACACGCACGTGCATACAACACACATGCACCGCACATGCATATGACACACATGCGCCACACGTGCATACGACACACATGTGCCGCACATGTATGACACGCATGTGCCGACACCAATGAGCTGTACCTTCACGCATACAATGCATTCATGTCGGCACGTGCACATACAACGTGTTCGTGCATGCACATACAATGCATCCATGTTGGCGTATTTGAGTCAGCGTGTACGTGTACAGTGCGTTCGAGTCAGCGCATATGCGTACAATGTGTTCATGTTGGCACGTATGCATACAACACGTTTGTTTTGGCGCGTCCGTGTACTACGCGTTTGTGTTGGCGCGTGCACGTACAGCATATTCACATTGGTACAGACGCGACAAACGACACGAACGCGCCGCAGGCGTGTGGGTGCGCTGCGTACCCGACACCGGTCAACCCATGGGAAAACACCCATGGGTTGACGGGTTTGGGTTTCCCATGGGTGACCCGTGCCATTCCCTATTCACAGACCCAGAGAATATCCATGCCAAGCTCAAATGCATTGAGAGCCCACCTTTGTTGTATGACCAGAGAATCCTCAGCCATAGCTTCAGCAATTTGCCATCACCACCATCAAACGAGATGATGGCAGATGGGACACAACATCCAGATATGTGTCACGTGATGCAGTCACACACACATAGGGATACGATGCCAACATCATTTCACATGTCACCCGCATTGGCAGACATGCTCACCATACCTAAACAACTCACGCATCTCAAACAAAACTGTCATTGCCCCACTTCCCTGTATCAAACACATACATGCTCAAGGGGTGCACACTACATTTAAAGGGGCATACATCATGCTTCAAGGGGCACACACACACATTCAAAGGGTGTGCATACACATGCTTAAAGGGGCGCACATCGTACTTGAAGGGGCGTAAGCCCACCACATTTAAAGGGGCGTAAACCACATTTAAAAAGGCCTCCTCATCATACTACTATATAATCACAGACCCCATCAAATCCTCATTGCATGGAGTTGGTAGGGTCTGAAGGGGTGTGTTGAAACCAAAGGGCCATCCCTCGTACCTCCTACCATCCTCCCTCACTTACCCTCACTCAGCATCTCCAGCCCTGACCCTCACGTGCCGCAACATGCATATATCGGATTCATGCTGTATATATAGGCACACGCGTACATCCCCACTCGCGTCTATTCCAAATGTGTCACAGGTGACACACATCACTGATGATGTGATACACATGCCTTCGAGTAGGGCTGTGCATCAAGAGATCCACTATATAACAAACATGTATTTACTACCAAAATTAAATCACAAAATTTCCACTTTTCCTCTCCATTTCTGTCCTATATTATTTAGAATCAGTAAATTATAGCCAACTTTAACCAAGACATTAGACCCCCAAAACCAATGGCCCAGCAGCTGCTTAAATGCTAGTATAGCTCCCACTGGCTATAACACCCTGGGCTGGCCACTGAGGTAGGCAGATGAAACATCACCTTTGTACTAATTCAGGCATTCATCTCATCAGAACATCAGCTTTGATGTCAACTTAAAATGAGACTTTTTAGCTAGCAATGCCAGATATGAAACACACCTAGAGGTAGGCCATTGAAATTTGCAGCACTTGTACTATACTGTATATCCTCAGAATATCCCTTCAACATCCAATTATCTAAATTCATGGCTATCCTTCTAGTCATGCAGCATCTCAACGTAACATGCCAATTACAGGGATACCCCAGAATTGGTACAGCCCAAAGCTCTATATATTCATATAAATTTCAAACAACATCTAAATATATCTAAATATAGATACCATAGTGAACACCAATCTTCATAATGAAATTGGTCCCGATCCCGGTCTTCCCTCTTTGAGCCACTAAAAATTATGGACTCCGACTCTATTCAATGCATTCACTTGACTATCAATATGTCATTTTGCATGTGTCATACAGTATGGGACAAGCAAACTCAACCAAAAAATTTGACCCAATTTTCTGGCAAAATCAGCTCATTAAAATTGATAATAGATCATTAAATGAAGTATCTAA
This sequence comes from Chroogomphus rutilus, assembly GCA_003314275.1. NCBI lineage: Eukaryota > Fungi > Basidiomycota > Agaricomycetes > Boletales > Gomphidiaceae > Chroogomphus > Chroogomphus rutilus. Next base: position 4,662 of record QLPI01016509.1, on the reverse strand, counting down.
CATCAAAATAGAGTCGATGTAATGAGCCAATTTTTTTCAAAAATTATTTTTATTTTGGACATGTCAAAATTTTGGCCACACCCCAAAAAAAATGAAAAAATGGAAAAAAATGTGCAATCAATAGCTATGATTGAGTAGTGTATGATTCTGGTAAAATTGTAAAAAAATAACTATATACCAACTCATAAATAAATAAATACAAATATAGCACAATCATTAACCAGCCTTGAGATGCTGCATAATGTCTACTGGCCATCATGCAAAATGAAAATGAAACATTACTGGACTACAAAAGAGTGCTTCTTGGTCTCATACCACCACAACCCCCTACTTTCCCACAGTCTTCTAACAAACACTGGTCGGAAGGTCGATGGAGCGATAGTGACCACTCCCGGGTCGGCTTGTCCTTGCACTAATCAAACAAGTCAACCATGAAACTATAAAGCAACCCACTACCACTCACCTGGGCTCCTTTTCTACATCCTATCTTATTCGGCCTTTTACTAGGCCCTGCTTCCACACTCCTACCCCTCTTCTATGCTGAAATCTTCAGGTCTCCCGAAGTTCCAGGGACCCCCATTTCTGTCCATTCAGCTATTTCAGCCCCTTGATTTTCGGCCTCTAGGCCATCTTCCACCTCATCTGCAATAATCCATTCCTCCACTATCCGCTCCATAGAAGTAGTGTTCTTGATCTGTCCTGGGGCTACCACCCCTACTGAAACATCTGCCCCCTTCGTACCCTTGGTGGCCCCTTGCATTACCTGCTCCACCTTTTCCTTCTCCTCCTGAACATGGTGATAAGTGACCGATCCCTCTTCAAGCTCCAACACATTATTGTTGGTCTCAGCACTCATTCCTTCCAATTCTCTGGTTTTTGATGGGCAGGATGATGTGGTTGGCTGATGGGAAGCCTAGGGACTTCCAATCGATCTGTGATGCCACATTTAGGTGTCCCAAACCCTAATTTCAATCTCTGACCTGCCGGCTTCATGGGTTCAGCCACTAAGGGGGGGATCCTGTCAAGTACGTGTACTGAGATCCTGATAATTCAGCAGTGCCAACCAAGCAGTCATCCTATGTCCATGTACAAGTGCCCATGCCACATTCAAGTCACTTGGTATACCAGTCTCAGCTCGGCACATCCACCACCCACATTCCTTGTCCTTATCCCTCACATAACCTATGCCATTCACCATCCATTAATCCTACCATGCCTACCCCTCATTCCTCAGTCCAACTCACCTCAGGACTTCCCATCCTTGTTTTATCCTCAGCCACAACCATTGTTCTATAGTCAGGCATTCCCTATTGTCCTATCCTTGGCCACATCTCTATTATTCTATGTTTTATTGTTCTATTCCCGTTTGCATTCCTTCATTCTAAATTTACTCATTGTGGACAATACCCACATGCTCTGCATACCTTATTGTCCCACATTCCTTATTCCACATATTGCGGCTTAAACCTATATAAGTAGGCCATGCATGTATATATTTTCTCATTCTGGGTATCGACTAGGCTTAGGCCCCTTACCTTCCTTCTCCTCTGTAAAGTCCTCTACTCATGCCGGCACCTTTGGTACCCCTGAGTACCTCCTCCGTCCCAAATTGGTGGCATGGATGGCAAGTAGGGTGCAATGCATGGGTATGTTGAAGCCAAAGCCACTACGACCGGCCTGTAGGACTTAGCCATTATCCACCTGACCCCTTGGCATTCCCAAAGCCTAACAGTATACCCAGAACCAGCCAAGTCCTGCAGGCCACGCAGGGTGGCTTGGCTTCAATGTACTCATGCATTGTGCCCTGCCTCCTATGCATGCCACTAACTTGTAACAGAAAAGATACTTGAGAGGATGCCAAGGGTGTTGGCCCAAGTAAGGACTTCTGAATGGAAGGAGGAGAGCAGGAAGGTGTAAACCTAGTTGATACTCAGACTGAGGAACTATGTACATGCATTCGCTACTTATATAGGCTGAGAGGTGGAATGTGGAATAAGGGTGGCATAAGACATGGAGAAAAGAATAAGGTATGAAGACCATATGGAGGTATTGTCCACAGCAATCTAGAATAGAACAATACAAGAGTAAGACAATGAAATATGACCGATGATAAAAAAGTAAGATTGTGAGAAAGAATAGAACAATAGGGGGTGGCTGAATATTAAACAATAGGACCATGAGTGAGTGGCAATGAATAGTGAATCTCCTGAGGGTAAATGGGCAAGAGGAAGGACAGGGAGTGTGTCAGGAACCATACGCCAGCAAGCCGATTATTCAATTCAGCCCTGTCAAGTACACGTACCGAGGACCCGATAACTCGGCGGTACCGACTAAAATACTCCATTAATAACCAAGCACGAACCATTCAATGAGTCGTTCTCGGCCGGACGCGCATATCGGTCACATCCCTCATTCCTACGCCCACTCCTCACTCCTCGGTCTACCTCACCTCGGCACTTCCTGCCCTTGTGTTATCTTCGGTCATGGCCTTGTTTTACAATCGGGCACTTCCTATTGTGCTAGGGCACGTCCTATTATTCTGTCCTTCATTGTTCTATTTCCACCTTACATCTCTTATTCTAATTTTACTCGTTGTGGACAATGACCACATGCGTTGCATACCTTGTTGTCCCACATTCTTTATTCCACATGTCGCTTCTTAACCTATATAAGTAGGACATGCATGTACATACTTCCTCATTCTGGGTATCGACTAGGCTTAGGCCCTTCTACCTTCTTCCTTTCTGTTAAGTCCTCGACTCAGGCCGGCATCTTCAGCATCCCCCTGAGTATCCGTCTGTTGCAAATACAGTGGCACGCACGGCAAGTAGGGCGCAACGCACGAGTACGTTGAAGCCAATGCCACTACTCTTGGCCTGCAGGACTTGGCCATAGTCCGCCCGACCTTTTCGACAACACCCTTCGGCAGTACCGAAGTCCGTCAGAATCTGGCTCCTGACAAGCCCACTCAGCCCAACTCCGCCCTCACTCGCTATTCAACATTACGCCCTCAGTCCACGGACTATATGCACCTTGTGTATCCATCTTGGCGTCACATGCTCCTGTCAAATCACTCCACTCATTTATGTCACATTCCACATGCTCACTTTTCCATTCCAAACTCATTTACGTTTAATATCTTTCATTATGTTTCATTTACGTTTAATATCTTTCATTACGTTTCATTTCCTTTTCATCTGTTCACAATTCCGTTCACTCCTTTATATCCGAATCTGCTATTACGTCCTTAGGGTAACTTCGTTGGGAATCTGAGTGACATGTCACTCAACAATGTCACAGAGGAGATCATTATTGGGATGTAGTATTTCTGTTTCTCGCTTTTCACGCTCCTCGGCTTTCTCATTCTATTATAGGAATCTATTCAACTCCTAATAGATTAGAAAGTAGTATAAAAGGCCTTTTACTATTAGTTCAGTCTTCAGTCAGAAAATCAATCTTGATTTTGACTAAGATCCTCTGTTCACTTCCATCTCTTCGCTATTACAAAATTTAGGGACCGTGTGATCCAAGTGGGCACAACGCAAGTATGTTGAAGCCAACCCCAACTCCGAACCTCACCAATAACCTCGCCATTGGGAGATTATAATATATTACGAATATGTCTTTATCACTATTGTAACAGTATTTTCTGACTGCCACGCTTGATCGCACCTTCTCTTCGCATATTACGAACCATTATGAACACCCGATCCACTACTCGCAATTTGCCCTTCATCGTCGAGGTCCCTAGTCAGTTGCAGCAAATTTCCTCACTTCGACGGCTATCAGCACAACCTTCAATTCGCGAAGATGGCCCGTCAGGAGAGCACGCTCCTCCTGAACCTGAGGACAATGATGAAGAGGACCCTCTCAACAACAACAACAACAACAATGATGCAATTCAGAACCCCATTCAAGTCTCAAATCCAAACCCCACTCATGTTTCTAATCCTAATGCCAACCTTAATTCCTGGTCCCTTAATTCCTCATCCAGTTCGGACAAGATCGTCAAAGCTCTCGTTGACCGACTAGTGCAACAACCTGCTAGACCTTCTACAAACCCTGGCCACCATGCCAAAGTCCGGGAGCTGGAGGTCTACGATGGAACAGATCAAGCTAAGCTGCGAACATTCTTCTTACAATGCGTGCTGAACTTTCGAGACCATCCATCTGCATTCTTGACGGATGCATCAAAGGTCCAATATGCCATCTCGTACCTCACTGGCCCCGCACTCCAATATTTCGAACCCGCAATTCTTGGCAAGATCCAACCTGAGCCTAGCTGGCTTAAGGTCTGGAGAGACTTTTGTCAAGAGTTGGAATCCAACTTCGGTCCGTTCAACAGTTCTGCGCAAGCAGAAATTGAGCTCGGCAAGATAGTTATGAAGGACAACCATCGTGTGGCATGATACTTCATCGACTTTGCCAGAGCCTCCACTCGTACTCAGTGGAACGATGCTGCCCTCACACATGCGGCGTACAAGGGGTTGGCCAGACATATCAAGGACAGCCTCCTTAACTTCCCTCGTTTTAAAACTCTTGCTGAACTCAGACAATATTCTCTCGAGATTGACAGCAGATACTGGGAACGCAAGGAGTACGACAACTTCGGAAATCCTTCAAAGCCGAACGGGTCCTCGTCCAAATCCAACTCCAACAACA
>QLPI01016505.1:0-13659 GCA_003314275.1 Chroogomphus rutilus | reverse complement strand
TGCAGGCAACGCGGGCACTTGGTCGTGGATATGGGATGTTTGCTCGGTCGGCACTGCCGGCGGATGGGTCTCGGTACGTGGACTTGACAGCAAAGCCGAATGGGTCCTTGTCCAAGTCCAACTCTCACAATAACAACAATCAGTCCTCTTCCAACTCCAACAACTCGAACAACGAGAAGAGTAAGAAAGGGGGGAAGAAGAATGGCAATGATAAGTCTTCCAACAATAACAACCACACTAATGACATTTCGTCCAAGCTCAGAAAAGACAGGAAGCTGTTGCCTGAAGAATGTCAAAGGTGAATCGACGTAGGACTCTTTCTCTTGTGTGCTTCAAAAGGTCACATGGTCAAAGACTGCCCCAAATCCAATTCCCAATCCTCATCGACTTCTTCTTCTAACAACAACAAGAATAACAATGCCAACAACAAAAAATTAATGAAAGCATGTGCAACCAAGGCGAGCACGTCCAACACCAATGCCAAAGACAACATGGTGGTGGAGTCGAAAAAATAAGCTGCAACCTCAGAAATGCACAAGCTGAGGATTACATTGGCCTCTCTCATGTGCTGTTCTTGAATGCCCTTTCTCCTGTTTCTCCTATTTCTCGCGTTTCTTCTACTTCTGAAATTTTGAAAACTTCACTTATACTTAATCTGTCTTGTTCTCTTATTTCTGATCTTCCTCTTGTTACGCTCTTAGATTGTGGTTCTTCAGACTGCTTTATTGAATCACAAGTTGTGCAAAAATATTCTTTGCCTATCAATTCAGTTCCTGCTATTCCGTTGAAATTATTTGACGGTTCTACTAATTCTGTCATTACTCAGACTACTACGATTCCAATCTGATTTCTGACCGGCAAAAAAAATATTCTTTGCCTATCAATTCAGTTCCTACTATTCCGTTGAAATTATTTGACGGTTCTACTAATTCTGTCATTACTCAGACTACTATGATTCCAATCTGATTTCTGACCGGCAAACTTCAGGACATCACTTTCTACGTGACAACATTGGACGGCAGTTGCTCCGCAGTACTTGGCTTCAACTGGCTCACCCACTACAATCCATCGATTGACTGGGTATTGGGCAGTATAACCTTCAAGTCTGTCAAGTCCATGATACCATGCTCCGATTTACTCGGCAGTACTGACCGGCTGACCCTTACCCATATCATGTGTGGCCTTGGCTCAGTACATTCGGTTCATCATTTGGTTCACTTTCCTCATCTCACCCTCTCTATTTAATGTCATTCATTCATTCCCTATCCTTCCCCTTGCCTGTTTACCTTCAGGACATTCACTCTTTGTTGCCACTCGGCAGTGGCCCTATTGTTTTATGTTTTGACCACTGCCATTGTTCTATTCTCACTCACTCTTTTGTCCTTGGCCATACTTTATTGTTCTATTATCATCTACATTCCTTGTTCTATTCTTGATCATTGTGGACAATACCTCCACATGATTCTTCATACTTTATTGCTCTCCATTCCTTGTGCCACTCTGTTCCACATCTCACTTATTAGCCTATATAAGTAGCCAATGTATGTAGATGGTTCTTTGTTCTGGAATCAACTAGGTTTACGCCTTCTTGTCCTCCCTTGTCCTTTACCTGGGCCAACACTCTCGGCACTCTCCTGGGTATCTCTCTGTCCCAAATCAGTGGCACGCATGGGAAGTAGGGCACAATGCACGGGCACGTTAAAGCCATGCCACTATTCCCAGCCTGCAGGACTTGGCCACTCCTCGGCATTCCCGGAGCCTGACAAAGTCTATGAAACTGACCACCATTCCAACACCTCAGGCCTCAATCGCTGCTTCACAGTCCAGCACCCCACTTCCTAGCAATCTGTCGCCATCTCCAAAGTTGGAGGCACCGCGGATAGCCCTAGTTAATGCAGAAGTGTTTGTTCACACCTGCAAACTAGAAGGTTTGCAAGCCTTTCAACTCGACCTCACGGATCTCAACAAATACACTTGAGGCTCCACTACGGTTGATTCTTCTGACAACCTGGATAGCATTAAACAGCATGTTCCAGAATTCTATCATGACTTCGCTGATGTCTTTAGTAAACAGCGCAGTAATACACTAGCTCCTCATAGACCCTATGATCTCAAGATCAACCTCGAGGATGGCACTTCGCCACCTCTTGGTCCCATTTATTCCCTCTCAGTATCTGAACTCCAATCACTACGAGACTTCATTGATGAGCACCTCAACATGGGCTTCATTTGACCCTCATGTTTGTCACATGGCGCTCCAGTACTATTTGTATGCAAGAAGGACGGCTCCCTGCGGCTCTGCGTAGACTTTTGTGGTCTAAACAGAATCATGAAGAAGGACCGTTATCCACTTCCCCTTATTTCCAACCTCTTAGGCGCCCCCAAGAAAGCTCATATATACACTAAAATTGACCTCAGACATGCCTATCACCTCATTCAAATTGCAAAAGGGGATGAATGGAAGATAGCCTTTAGGACATGTTATGGGTCCTTTGAGTGGCTTGTCATGCCTTTTGGACTTTCTAACGCCCCTACTGCATTTCAGAAATTCATGAATGATATTTTTGGTGACCTATTAGACAACTGCACCATAGTCTATTTGGATGACATCCTCATCTATTCCAATGACAAATCCTCACATATCGAACACATTTGCGAAGTTCTACGACGATTAGCCAAACACAACTTGTACGCTCGAGAAGACAAATGTTCCTTCCACCAAACGTCCATAGAATACCTCGTATATATCCTATCACCAGAAGGTCTTACAATGGCAGAAGACAAAGTCAAACGCATCACTCAATGGCCTGAGCCACGTAAAGTCAAAGATGTCCAATCATTCCTTGGATTTGCAAACTTCTATCGGAGATTCATTTTCAACTATTCCTCTATTATGACTCCCCTTACTCAACTCACTCACAAAGGTCTGGCTTGGAACTGGAGTGAGGAGTGTAGAGATGCGTTTAATAAGCTGAAACTGGCATTCACGTCTGCCCCCATTTGAACTCATTGGACTCCTGATTTGTCCTTGATTGTGGAGACAGATGCGTCAGATTACACTTTAGCAGCTATACTCTATCAACACTCCCCAGATGGCAAGCTTCATCCTGTCGCATTTCATTCCCAAACTTTCACCTCTCCAGAACTCAATTACGACATTCACGATAAAGAACTGCTCATGATTTTTGAAGCTTTTCAAAAGTGGCATCACTACTTAGAAGGTTCCGGTGACCCTGTCAATGTCATCACCGACCATAAGAACTTAGAGTACTTTTGTACAACCAAGTTATTGACCAGACATCAAGCTAGGTGGCCAGAATACCTCTCTCAGTTTAATTTTGTCATCTGTTTCAGACCAGGTCATTTGGGCACTAAGCCTGATTCGCTCACTAGATGATGGGACATCTATCTTAAGGAGGGGATAAGCGACTACGCCACTATTAATCCCCAGAACCTTCGACCCATCTTCTCTCAACACCAGTTGACCATGTCCCTTTGAGCCACGAGCCTCGTCAAACCCGTACTGAGGGCCTCGACTCTTATGGACACCAAGCATATCCTGAACGACATCAGACATCATCTTCCCTCTGATTCCTTAGCCCAGAAACACCTTGTAAATAACGACGACCTGAAGTGGCAGACTAATTCCAATGGTCTGTTGCTATTCGACGATCGCATCTACATTCCCAAGGCCCAAGACTTACGCTTACATGTGTTACAATATAAGCATGATCACATTCTTTCTGGACACTTCAGAATTAACAAAACCATAGACCTTGTCAGAGTCAGATGCGACTACAACTGGCCTGGAATGCACTCATTCATTAAAGACTACTGCAAGTCCTGCATGACATCTATGCAGAATAAATCGCAATGTCACAAGCCATATGGATTACTCAAACAGCTTCCAGTACCTGACAAACCCTAGAACTCGATATCCATGGACTTCATTGAGCAGCTTCCCACATCCTCAGGATTCACGGCCATCCTAGTCATAGTCGACTGCTTCACCAAACAGTCTATCTTCATTCCCACTTCTGTCACCATCACTTCCTCTCAGCTTGCAGAACTCTTTGTACTTTACGTATTCTCCAAACATGGCATCCCTTCTCATGTCACTTCAGATAGAGGCTTGGAATTGGTGTCCCACTTCTGGCATTCTCTTGGGAAAGCCCTTGACATGAAGTTGCATTTCACCTCAGGCTATCACCCAGAAGGCAATGGCCAGACCGAGTGTACTAATCAGACATTAGAACAGTACCTTTGTGTCTATTGCAACTATCAACAGGACAACTGTCAGGGGACGACCCTCTTTAAACTCCAGTGCAACTCCGAGGTTCCATTACAAACTCCGATCAGTTCCGAGCCCTAATACAGGTCCGAAGTCCCACTTCGAACTCCGACCAACTCCGAGGCTAAGAGGCCCTGAAACCACCGAGTGGAGACAGAAAGGTCTTAACACATGATGACTAGAGCTCGGAACAGATACCCGAGCCTCGGACTTAGTACCAAGAGATTGGCACTGTAACTCCGATGTATTGATTTGTAAGCTAGTGCACAGACCACCCATATAAAGGGTATAAAAGGGGCTCACCAGCAGCGGGGTCCTTAGACTTTCCTCTTTGGATTCCCCCTGCTTAGGTGAGGACTCCACATGTATTTAGGTAGTAGATAATTAAACAACTTTGGATTCCCCCTGCTTAGCTCGCCTCCGAGATATACCTCGGGGCTGTAAGAAGGTTGCCCTTACAACAACTGGGCTTCGCTATTACCCCTTGCAGAGTTTGCCTATAACAATGCTCCCAGTGCCACCACTCGAGTCTCGCCTTTCTTTGTCAACAAAGGCTATCATCCCAATTTCACCATTCATCCCGAATGTGACCTCGCTTCATCATGAGCACAAGACTTCATAGTCAACCTGGACGAGTTGCACCAGCAACTTTGAACTAATATCCTCGATGCTTAACAAATGTACCAATCCTCAGCTGACACCAAATGACTTCCATCTCCAGACTTTCCTATTGGCAGTCTCACATTTATCAAATCCAAATTCCTCAGGACTACCCATCCTGCAAAAAAGCTAGCTGAGAAGTTTTTGGGTCCATTTGAAATCATTGCACATCCCGGTACTCACTCAGTTACTCTGAAACTCCCAGGCTACATGAACACAGTATATCCTGTATTCCACATTTCAATGCTCGAGCCAGCCTCTCCTAATTCCATTCCTAATTGCATTCAACCACCCCTGCCCCTAGTCATAATCGATGGTGAAACTGAATTTGAGATATCCGAGATCCTTGACTCAAAATCGATAATCAATGTATGGCGTGCAAGCTGTTGTACTTAGTGCGGTGGGCAGGATATGAAGGCACAGATGAAGAAATTTCATGGCTCCTTGCAACAGAACTCAACCACGCTTCAGAACTCGTTCAAGACTTTCACAAGTCGTATCCATCCAAACCTGGACTATTACCCATTCCATAAGCACCTCGCAATTTCTCTTCCATTCACTCTTGCTCATTCCGTTCATTATCACTCTTGTATTTCAGTTCCGTTCACTCTGTCTTCAAGTTCAAAAAAAAAAAACCCCCTCAATTCTGATTCATTCATTCTAACTCACAATTCAGCTTCTTCTTTCCATTTTCAAGTTCAATCCTCAGTTTCAATTCCATCATTCCTTATTCCAATTCAACTCTTATTTCCAAACCCTCAATTCATGTTAAAGTCAAAAAAAAAATACAATTAAGTCACTTCCTATTCTACAAGCCTAATTCTACTTCCCCATCTTCATCCAAGTCATCAAATGCACTCCTCGGATTTCCAGCCCCCATCACCCAACTTTCCCAAGTACCATGCACCCTTGGCAGCTCTGGCTCTAACTCCCTGCTCACTGACCTCTGACTTTGTAACTGCATCCACAATTCCCTCACTTCACTTTGCAATTCTTCATTCATGATTTGACCCTCTGACAGCTGGAACTTGTGTTCCACCAGTTCCTTGTGATGCTCCTCGATTGACTGCTGCAATTCCAGGAGGGCAGAGGTTAACGCAATGACTGGTGAAGGCACAGGAGGTGCAGGAGGCACAACTCTGAGAGGTGGCATGACCACAGGAGGCAGTGGTGGAGGAGGTGGAGGGGTTGGTGGAGGTGGTGGAGGCATGGGAGGGGCTGGGGATGGCAACGAGATGGTGATCTGTGGCATCTGTGCCACAATAGGTGGAGGGGATGACTCCTGAGAAGGAATAGGCAGTGGAAGAGGCAGTGGGGAATGAGGGTCAGAGAGGAAAAGGGGAGTATGTGCTCTGGGTTCCAACCTTGGCCTTTTTGAGGGGCCCGCACCATCATCATCATGTTCTTCTTCTGGCATACCTTCCTTTGACCACTTTTTCAACCTTGGACTTCCCTCATTCTCAGGATTCCACTCCTTGACTTTTCCCTTACCCTTCCTCTTACTCGTACCATGACCTCTCTCATTGATGCTGCAACCAACACCTCTCTCATCACACCACACGCATGCACCCAAGTCCAAGTCCAGATCCCACTTCCTTAGGCATGTGTTGCCTCACTTTTTGCAGTGACTGCAAGGTTTCTTGATGACAAAGCCAGGAGACCAGGGTGTATGGTCATCTTGCTCACCCAACTTTGCCCTTCGATAGAACATGCCGTTTGCATCGCCCTTGTCATTCCTCATCTGAAGATAAGTGTACTGAAAACACAAATAATTAGTAAAAACATTAATTCTGAGGCAACTCCTTACTCACCTTTGTACTTTTTGAATGTGCCCCTTCGATCCAGGGCTCTCACACATCGATATGCTCTTGTTTGAGAAGCACCTGGCTGCGCTCGATGGTAGATGACGAGGGGGATGGGACAGTGACAGGTAGATTGTTTTCACCTCAGAGATAGGTGGTAATTGGCAAAGGGGTGATACCCAATAGCTTCTGCATGTAGGCAGGGTTGATGTAGTAACCTTTCATTGGCAATGTCGACGATGGTTTACCCCCCAAACTCCCTCACAACTTCTCTTATATGCATTCACACTTCCAAACTCCAACGGGGCCACCATTCTAGAACTTCATCTCTGCCGCCTCGTAGGACTCAGCTGTAAGGGGAGGATACTGTCAGGAACCATACACCGGCATGCCCAACTATTCATTTCAGCCTACTCAGCCCAACTACGCCCTCGCTTGCTTATCCAACTATATGCCCTCAGCCCACGGACTATATGCACCTTATGTATCTGTCTTGGTGTCACATGCTCTTGTCAACTTGCTCCACTCATTTACATCACACTCCATATGCTTGCTATTCCATTCCATCTTCATTTACATTTAATATCCTTTCATTATGTTCTGTTCCATTTTCATTTATTTGTAATTCCGCTCAGTCTCTTATTTCCGATCTGTTATTATGTTCCTTAGGGTAACTCCATTGGGAATCGGAGTGACATGTCACTCCCCAATATCATGGAGGAGATCATTATTTGGGGCATAGTATTTCCATTCTCGCTTTTCATGATCCTCGGCTTTCTCATTCTATTATAGGAATCTATTTGACTCCTAATAGATTAGAAAGTAGTATAAAGATCTTGTACTCAGTAGTTCAGTCTTCAGTCAGATAATCAACCTTGATTTCGACTAAGGTTCTTCTGCTCATCTTCTATCTGTCTCACCTTTATGAAATTGGGGACTGTGCGGTCTAGTGGGCGCAACACATAACATTGAAGCCAAGCCCCACTCCAAACCTCACCATTGTCTCATCTTTGGGAGATTAATAATATTACGATTACGTCCTTTTTCTATATCATAACAGTCAGCCCAGAAGCACGACTCACATACTATTAATATTTTGTGACTTGACCAGTCACGAGACCACCAGTCATGGGAATATGACTCATTAGTGACTCGTTTAGTGACTCATAGGGTGACTCATAACTTCTACAGGCTTCCAGGACTTTCCATTCCTTTCCACACCCTTCCACTAATTTCAGGAAAGTCTTGCCTTATCAGGGAGTTACATAATCAGCTTAGAATTAGGATATATAGAGCCTAGTTCTGTAGCATAGAATCAATCAATCTTACTCTTATCTATAATCCACCAGATCATCTAGTGCAGCTAGCACTCCTATATAAGTTGGTCTGAAGACCAGTTGCCACCCTTTCCGTCAAGAGGTCCAAAGACCAATTGGCAAAACCAAGGTTCATTCCAAAGAGTGAAGCTCACCCTTCTACCGAAGTGGAAGGTTCTCGGCTATAACAGAAAAGGTTCGCAAAAACATAGTAAAAGAACTAAACCCAGATTATATAGAACATCAAGTGGAAATAATCCTAGGCAAGGGTAGAACTAATAGTTTACGCTCATAAACTATTATTCCTATATGTAATTGATAAGGTACCTGCCAAGGCCCCCTCTAAACAATTCTTTTTAGACAACAACCTGGACTGGCATTCACTTGGTATCGTCTTGTCAGAGAACTTGACCAGGCTTTTATCACACCAAAGTTTTATCATGCTTCTCGGGTTAAATCATCAACGGTTCCAAAACATGCATCCACCTTCAGATCTTGCACACCAGTCCTGCCTGTAGGAATTAATGCATCAGGGACACCGCATTCTAGAGGGGGGGTGATGTCAGGAGAACCCCTGATAAAGATTCCTGACAGACACCACCCCACCTGTACTTCATGCCTGCTAACCGAGACCCATTTGGTCCACTCATGGCATTGCCAAATGGATTATGCACCAAACAATTGTCACCATTGGCAGTCACCCTTCAGAAGTGCCAACCATAGCTGTCGGCCTTCCTTTTGTTGCTTGCTCCTGGTGTCAAGACCCTGGTGGAACTTCCCAGTTGGTACGGAGGATGATGCCTGGTATAGCGTGGAGTGCCATAGTGACGGTGCTTATATACAGTAGCTAGTGGGTGAAGGGTTCCCTAGAGTTTTCTCTTTGGATCCCCCTTTTCCAGGTAGGCTAGTCACTATGTATTAGGTACCATACTAAAGCTTTGGATCCCCCTTTGCCAGTACACCGCCTGAGGGTAAAATACCTGCTTAGGTTGCCCTTACAGCCAAGCTCCTGCCTGTCAGTGCTACCCTATCCAAGACATAACCTTGGGCTGAAGTTTTAGGCCTTTGGTTTGGTATCTGATGGAGCTACCAGTGGCTTTTTTGGACTTGAGAAAACACACCTTAGCTCTTTCCTTGCCTTAGCTTGTCTGCCCCTTCAGCCCTTGGTCTCCTGTCTAGGGAATGGCATGGGGTAGGCCAATCCACACAGGTCACAAGGTCAGGTATCCTTGGGTGCGGGTGCAGGTCAAGCCAAGAGCACCTGCAACCTAGCCCAACCTGCGGTATCATGTGTGCACATATGACACACACATGCCCCACATGCACATGGGCAATATAAATGCACTGGATGTGCATGTGCCATACACACATGTGCATGACATGCATGTTCCAGATGTGCATGCACCATACACACATATGCATGACATGCATGTGCCATATGCACTGTACCACATGCATGTACGACATGCATGTCCCACACATCCACATGCCACATGCATATACAGACAACATGTATGCACCACATGTGCACATGGATGACACACACATGCTGCACATGCATACAGATGACATGCATGGACCGTATGTGCATATGGATGACACACATGTGCACATAGATAACATGCATGTGTACATAGATGACATGGACATGCACACATGTGGGTGCATCATGCACCTGATACCTATCGACCCATGGGAAAAAACCCATATAGGTTGATGGGTTTGGGTTTCCCATGGGTTGGGTGTGGGTCATCTACATTTGACCTGTGGGTGACCCATGCTGTTTCCTACCCCTGCCCTTCTATTCCACTCTTTGCTCCATCCTTCTGTCAGGCACTGGTACTGCTGACGATGCATTGGGCCAAGCTGTCAGGGGACGACCCTCTTTAAACTCCAGTCCAACTCCGAGGTTCCATTACGAACTCCGATCAGTTCCGAGGCCTGATACAGGTCCAAAGTCCCACTTCAAACTCCGACCAACTCCGAGGCTAAGAGGCCCAGAAACCACCAAGTGAAGACAGAAAGGTCTTAACACATGATGACTAGAGCTCGGAACAGATACCCGAGCCTCGGACTTAGTACCAAGAGATTGGCTCTACAAACTCCGATGTATTGATTTGTAAGCTAGTGCACAGACCACCTATATAAAGGGTATAAAAGGGGCTCACCAGCAACGGGATCCTTAGACTTTCCTCTTTGGATTCCCCCTGCTTAGCTCGCCTCCGAGATATACTTCGGGGCTATAAGAGGGTTGCCCTTACACAAGCACTATTGTAATAGTGCCGGTTTCATGATGTTGGCGGGAAATCAGCCAAGTCCTGGAGACCGATTAGGGTGGCTTGGCTTCAATATACTCATGTGTTGTGCCCTACTTTCCATGCATGCCACTGATTTCAGACAGAAGAAATACTCAGGAGAGTACCAAGGGTGCCCAGGGTGCTGGCCCAAGTGAGGACTTCAGATGGGAAGAGAGAGATAAGGAGGCTTATGCCAAGTTGATATCCAGAAGAAAGAACTATCTACATACATGCGCTACTTATATAGTTTAAGAAGCAAGATGTGGAACGGGGTAGTATAAGGAATGGAGAACAATAAGGTATAGAGAACATGTGGAGGTATTGTCCACAATGATCAAGAATAGAATAACGAATGTGGATGAGAATAGAACAATGAAGATAAGATAATAGAAATGTGGCCAAGAATAGGATAATGGAAAGTGAATGAATATAAAACAATAGGGTCATGGCCAAGGATAAAACAATAGGGTCATGGCTGAGGATAAAACAATGAAGAAATGTCCCAAAGTAGAATGGGCCAAGGAATAAGGAAGAGTTGTTTGGATGCACAATGTATGTTTGTTTGGGGATCAGCATCCTTTCCCATAACTGCCAATACCCAATCATATCATCTTATCAAAACCTTCAAAAAAATAGGTGCAAACTCCAATGAAGAAGCTCTTCAGATAGCCACTATCAAAAGGAAGAAAGCACAAAGACAGCAGGAGTGGGAGGAGGCAGAGGTGAAAAGGATCGCCAAGGAGGAAGCAAGGGCTGATGCTGAGACAAAGGCCAGGGAGGAGGCCAAGGTGGCCTGTAAGAAAAAGGAAGAGAGTGAGAAGCAATGGGCTGAAGATGCTGTGGTGAAAAAGGGGGTCAAAACTGAGTATGTTCATGCTAACACACTCCACAACCTTCAACTGATGAAGAAGGTTCATCAGCTGAGTATCCTAAGGGAAAAGGGGAAGCAGAAGGAGGGGCTGGTGGCAAGTGGGTCAGAGATAGGGAAGGATATGGGTAACGAGGAGATGTGTCAAGTACATGTACCGAGTATCTGGTAACTCGGCAGTGCCAACCAAACAATCAGCTTAATTTTATGCACAAGTGACCAAACCACACATCTGCCATTTGGTACTTTGGTCTCAGCTTAGCAGATTCACCCTCCACATTTCCCATCCCTATTCCTCATTCACTCCTCACTACTCATTATCTATTAATCACACCTTATCAACTCCTTATTTCTTGGCCTGTTCTACCTTCTACCTCAGGACAATTTACAATTGTTTTATCTTAGGCCATGACCCTATTGTTTGATATTTGGTCACTTTCTGTTATTCTATCTTTGGCCACATTTCTATTATCTTATTCTCATTGTTCTATTCTCATCCACATTCCTTATTCTATTCTGGATCACTGTGGACAATGCTCCCACATGATTCTTCATACCTTATCGTTCTCCATTCCTTATGTTGCCCTGATCCACATCTCATTTCTTAACCTACATATATAAGTAGCGCAACTATATACATACTTCTTCATTCTGGATATCAATTTGGCACAAGCCTCCTTATTCTCTCTCTTCTCTCACCTAAAGTCCTTCCTTAGGCTGGCACCTTTGGCATTCTAGACGCCCTCATGGGCATCTCCCCTGTCTAAAGTCAGTAGCATGCTGTCAAGTACACGTATTGAATATTTGGCAGTTCAGCAGTGCCGACCAGACGATCTGTCAGTAGTCATATACAAGTCACTCGATGCATAAGTTTCGGCTTGGCATGTATACTATCTGCATTCCTTGCTCCTATCCCACGTCTACTCTTGACCCCTCACTACCATTGACCCCATCGTGACCACCAATTGATCCTCTTCCTGCTTATCTTGGGACATCTTTCCTTGTATTATCCTTGGACATGGCTCCATTTTTTTATAGTTGGTCACTTCCTATTGTCCTATCCTTGGCCACATTTCTATTATTCTATCCTTTATTCTATCCCCATTTTACATTCCTTCATTCTAATTTTACTCGTTGTGGATAATAACCACATGCTCTGCATACCTTATTGTTCCACATACCTTATTCCACATGTCGCTTCTTAACCTATACAAGTAGGACATGCATGTACATATCTCCTCATTCTGGGTATTGACTAGGCTTAGGCCCTTCTACCTTCTTCCCCTCTGTTAAGTCCTCGACTCAGGCCGGCATCATCAGCATCCTCTCGAGTATCTATCTGTTGCAAATCGGTGGCATGCATGGCAAGTAGGGCACAACACACGAGTACGTTAAAGCCAATGCCACTACTCTTGGCCTGCATGACTTGGCCATTGTCTGCCCGACACCCTTTGGCAGTACCAAAGTCCATCAGTACCCAAAGCTTGACACATGCATGGAAGGTAGGGGGAAATGCATGAGTATGTTGAAGCCGAGCCACCCCAATTGGTCTCCAGGACTGGACCAACTCCCAATGGTATCATTGGCATTACCGATACCTAACAGTATGTCCAGAATCAAACTACTTCCTGTGCCATAATTCCTTACAAATATGCTCCTACAAGAAACCTCTTTAATAACCTTTCTATCCTCTTACTCAGATCTGTTCATAGTTTTATCAGACCCCTCATGTTTGGAAACATAAAAAACCCTAACCTGCCTACTAGGTTTCCATCAAGACAACTCCGCATCACATCATTTCAATCAAGTATCAGCATGGTTTCAGAAGTCATCCATTCCAAAAGTTCTTCTTGCCAACCTTGAGGCAATGTCTCACCTCGGCACTCCCAAACCACCAAACCTAAAAAAGACACAGACCCTAGGTGGTTTTTTTCAACCAAATGATCAAATCTATGTCCTGTACTGCACCTCTCAGGAAACTAGTGTCTCAGACAATATAACTGAGGAATCAGTCAAGGTGCCTGGAAACTAGCCTGATATCTGTCCACCTCTAAGCACACCGAGAGCTGCGTTGACTTGGAAGTGCCAGTAGTGAGGCCTAAATCATGCTCAGAGCCTCCTCACTTTTCTTTTTCTTTTTTTATCATCTGGTTGGGTGCTGAATGCCTCAATGAATCTGCTTTCCATGCCTGATTAAGTCAGGATCCATTTATATTCCATTCAAAACCCTTCTCTGGGAATATATAAAATCCTTGTTATCCCTACTCTGATCTAATACTACTAATTCGGTTACTTCCAGACATATAGATATGTCTGCTAGCTAGCTTTTCCGTTAGAACAATCAGTCTACCCATCTGTCTGTCATATCACTAGATCCATCTGTCGGCAATATTTGGTCACAACTCACTCACCTGCTATAATCCGT
>QLPI01016498.1:0-12726 GCA_003314275.1 Chroogomphus rutilus | reverse complement strand
AGGATAGAAATACAAATAAAATTGAGAAAAATCAAGAGTTCAAAGGCGCACAGAATGATACCAAAATCGATATGATATAACAATATATTAAGATTGCTCTCTCAGGGGTGAGATGCAAGTTTGCACCCAACAGCCAAAGCCACTAATTCTGGCCTGCAGGACTTGGCCATTACCCATCTACATCCTTGGAATTACTAAAGCTTGACAGCTTGACAGTATACCCAGAATCCTGTGCCTTCATTTCTTACGAATACAGTCCCACAAGACACCTTTCAATGATCTTTCTATCTTCTTATTTGGAACCGGGTTCCCCGGTAACCCTTTCTGACTGCTTTGACTCAGCATCTCTCCTAGTTTTATTGGATCATCTTACTCCTGGAAAGGTCCCAGTACCTCGACCAACCCAGTTCTGTTCAATTCTCCAACAATACCACCAGTTTGGTCGTTACCGAATCCACAGAATTGACTACTAGGTGTCCAACAAGACAAATCCATGCCCCAGCATTTTCGACCAAGTACCAGTATAAATGTGGAAACCATCCACTTCAGAAGAATTTCAGTCTTTTCTGCCAACCAGGAGGCAATGCCTACCCTCAGCATCCTGTCCGGCATGCTTGATCAATCAGCATCAGCTCACAGTTTATTTGAAAATTTCCCTTATGATTATGCTCTATCTTAGAACCCTTCGTGATCTAGTACTGCTGTTTTGGAACCTTGACAAGACATTGGTGTTAAAGATATAGCACTTCAGTCAAGCACTGTGTGAAGTGAAGCAAGACGAAGAAGAGTTTCAAACCCTGCTGCAGTGCAACTCCGGAAATAATTTAATATTTATACCTTGGTCACAATCTGTGTAATAACTCTAGCAAGCTAATACAACGAGAAGGTGATGCGTTTGTTAAAAAGAGGAAGTAAGTGGACTGAATGGATTACCCAGTCAATGCACTCTAAAACGAGGGTGAGGCTGAGACAGAAATTACAGTGAAGTAATCTCAAGAGACAAAAGAGTCTTTAATCAGGACAATCAACTGATTAGAAACCCTCAGGGGTAGAGATGCAATTGAACTGGACAATCAACAGAACAATCTCACTCTGCAGAATCAGTTTACTAAGCAGGACAATCAACTACTTAGGCTGAATCCAAGATACTAATACCGGACAATCAATGGTACTAATATTATGTAAACCTAGTAGCAGGACAATCAACTGCTGACTAAGAATTATGGAGTCACAATGTCAAGCTGACAAAGGTGATGAAGATGATGATATGAATTGATTGCTTCAAAGGGGGCAGGAAGGCCTCCTTTTTTACTAATTTACAGGCTGATTTGTAAGCTAAGCATGTAATTCTACACCTTCCTAATAGGGAAAGTCTTCCAGAAACTAGTGGTCTGTGCACAGAAGGTCATGGAAGGTGCTGGAACCTTGTAGAAGTTCCTGGATCTAATTTGAGCTACTTTCCTTATTTAGTAATTAAAAAGGGCATTGTAGACCAGTTTTGAGCATGTGATTAAGGGCAGAGACAGTGTTGAGTCACTCTGGTATTTCACCATAATATTTGTATGAGACAGGGCTGTCTCAGGCTAATATTTGGTGTGTTTCTATGGAGAAACCGGCAACTTGGCTCTGGGTTTGAATCTGGTTACAGCCCAATTATCTGGAGAGCGGAGCTTGAATTTCAGGCCAAACCTTCGGTGGTGATTAATAGAAGTTGTATTAGGGATAATGGAAGTATTAGGTAGTATTATGAGGCACCAGAAAGGTTGGAAAGGCCTTGAGGAGGAAGATTTGAAAGAAAATAAGGCCTATTAGCAAGCAAATGCTAATAATATTGAGCTAAGGTGGTTGTACAATAGAGAACTTGTTGTTTCTGTACTTTTAGTCTTTTTATGCTGTTTTTGTGCTTAGCTATCAACCGCTTAAGAGATCCCCAACATATTAAGAGATCCCCAACATATTAAGAGATCCCCACCATATTAAGAGATCCCCACCATATTAAGAGATCCTCACCATATTAAGAGATCCCCAACATATTAAGAGATCCCCAACATATTAAGAGATCCCCAACATATTAAGAGATCCCCAACAACTGCTCGCTAACTGCATAGACATGTTCACTAGATTTTCCACCCGGACAACCTCAGTCCAACCATCCATCTGTCACGTCACTAGATCCGTCGGTTGGCAATATTCGGTCACAACTTGCTCACCCGCTATAATCCGTTGATTAACAGGGTATTGGGCAGTATTATGTCCATCATGCCACTAACACCTTTAGGTGCATCCCAATGGCCTTGGTCCAGTTGGCACTTGCCACTGTTCCAAAAGCCTCACCCAGGATCCTGTTCTGTAGCTGGAAGCTCTGCCAATAGCCCTAGTCAATGCAACTGCCTCATGCATGCTTGTATACCAGAACGGCTGGCAAGTTTTTAGCTGGGACCTCTCGGTCAGTGGTGCCACTCGGCATGTTCGGCCAAGGTCTTTTCCATCTGTCCCCATCCATTCTCATTCATCTGCTCCGTACATTTGCATCACATGCTCTCACCACTCTTCTCCATTCTTCTCGGCTAGAGGCCGACTGTAAGCTTTAGTATAGTACCTAGTACATAGTAACTAGCCTACCTGGCAAAGGGGGATCCAAAGAGAAAACTCTAGGGACCCCTTTGCCCACTAGCTACTGTATATAAGCACCATCGCTATGGCACTCCGCACCATACCAAGCATCATCCTCTGTACTGACCAGGAAGTTCTGCCAGGGTCTCGATACCAGGAGTGAGCGACAAGAGGAAAGCTGACAGCTGTGGTTGGCGCTTCTGAAGGGTGACCACCAATGGTGACGATTGTTGGGTGTGTAACCTGTTCGGCACTGCAGTGAGTGGACCAAATGGGTCTCGGCCGGCAGGCATAAAGTGCAGGTGGGGTGGTGTCGGGCGGGAATGTGGTATCGGGTGGGAATGTGGTGTTGGGCGGGAATGCGGTGTTGGTAGGGAATCATTATCGGGGGTTCCCCTAACATCACCCCCCCTCTAGAATGCGGCGTCCCTGATGCATTAATCCCTACAGGCAGGACTGGTGTGCAAGATCTGAAGGTGGACACATCCAAGGTGCAGATTTGATGCGGGGCACCCGGGTATAGATGGTAGAAGTCGGCAACAAGGTCGGGGGCCCGAACATTGTTTTTGTTCTCCCAAGAATTCTCTTCGTAGCCGTAACCCTTCCATTTGATAAGGAATTGCAGCCGATTTGCTCTCATCCAACTGTTGAGTACTTGTTCTACCTCGAAGTGCTCCTCTTTGTCAACGAGGATTGGCTGCGGTGGGAGGGGCTGTCACCTACCCGGGATGGGGTCTGCCAGAACCGGGGTGAGTTTGACAACCGGGAAGACCGGGTGAAGATGGCTCAAGGCTCTTGGGAGTCGAAGTCAGTATGCGTGAGACCCTACTCATTTCTCCACAAGGTAGGGACCAAGTCGCCTGTGTGCTAACTTCTTAGATGGCCGATTGGTACGAATATCACTAGCATCAAGGTATACTTTGTCGCCGGGCATGAATGTCAGTGTCGGCTGGTACCTGCGGTTGTAATAGGTCGCCATATCATCCTTTGCCTTTACCAGGGCCACCTTCACTTTCAAAAGTGCTCCTTCCATACTCTCCTTGAACTCGTTCACAGATTCAAGGCAGGATGGAGGTTGGTGCGGCTCGAACCCCATCTGTGGGTGTCGGCCTGTATCCAACAAGAAGAGGGACTTGCGGGTCTAAGCATGAACATGATTGTTGTACTGGAACTCGGCTAGGGGCAGGAGATCGTCCCAATCGTCTTGCCTCTCATTGACAAAGAGGTGGAGGTACTGTTCTAGTTCTTGGTTCACCCGTTTGGTCTGACCATCTGTCTGTGGGTGATAGGCCATAGAGGCTGCCAGGCAAATGCCCAGTAGTAAACTCGCAGACAAATTGGACCCCCCGATCGGACACTACCACCCTCAGCAGCCTGTGTAACTTCCATACGTGGTGTAGGAAGAGTCATGCTGCTCCAGCTGCCATTACTGTCATGTGGGTCAGTATGAAGTGTGCCCGTTTGGAGACTGAGTCTACCATGTTTATCATGGCATCATACCCATGTGCATTGGGGAGTTCTACTACAAAGTCTACACTTATGACATCCCACCATGCCTCGGGGATTGGAAGCGGGTGAAGTTCCCCAAAGGGCCGTTGTCTTTGGGCTTTCATACGCAGGCACAGGTCACACGTCTTGGTGTACTTGCTGATGTACTGAGACATGTGGGGCCACCAATATTTTTGGGAGACGAGTTCAAGGGTCTTCCAGTGGCCGGGGTGCCCGGCTATCTTAGAGTTGTGGTAGTGGGCTACAATCCGTCGCCAGAGGCCTCCCACATCCGGGACATACACCTTGCCTTGTAAGGTCAATAGTCCATCGGCCTCTGCCCATTCAGCTGAAACCAATGATCTCCCTCCTGCTTCTCACAGCTTCCTCACTGTGTCCATCACCTCGTCCTCTAGGACCCCTTCCCTTAGCACCCTCTTCAGTTCTTGGGCGATTCCCTGCTCTTCTCCCTCCAGTGCCACTCTTCGAGTGCCCATATTGCAAACAGCTCAGGCCAAAGCAAGACCAGGTCACTATTGTCACTTATCCCTGATCCATGGTCCAACCAATGCGAGAGCACGTTGGACTTCCCCATCGTTACTCCCAGGCAGTGTTGAAACGCGAGAGGTAGAGGGACCAACAGGCTTGTCATCGGTTCAACTTTTTCAAAGATCGGAAGTACTCTAGATTCTTATGGTCGGTCCAGATTTTGACTTGGTGCTCGGCACCCTCTAAGAAATGCCTCCACTCTTCCAAGGCCTGGATGATCGCAAGCATCTCCTTGTCGTAGATCTCGTAGTTCCTTTCTACTGGGGAGAGGCTTTTTGAGTAAAAGGAAATCGGATGCCACCTGCCATCCTCGCGTGACTGCTGCTAAAGGACCGCTCCCATTGCCATGTCAGAGCTATCTGCTTCTATTCGGTAAGGGCGAGTATCATCGGCAAATCTGAGGATGGGCGCTGTTGTGAACTTTGTTTTGAGCCCTTCAAAGGCTGCCTGTCCCATGTCTCCCCACCTCCACCTTGCATCCTTCTTCACAAGTTTGAACAGTGGCCAGGCATGGTGCAAGAACCTCTCAATGAACCTCTGATAGAAGTTGGCAAAGCCAAGGAAGGCCTGCACCTCTCTTCGGTTCGACAGGGCCGGCCAGCCCGTGACACCTTCTACCTTGACTGGGTCCATTTCTACCTTGCTGTGAGATATAATGAGGCCTAAGTATTTGATCCTTGTCCATTCGAACTCACACTTCTCTGGCCGAAGGTAGAGCTTGTGGGCCCTCAGTCGTTCAAGGACCTCTCGAACAACCCGTCGATGCTCTTCGAGAGTCTCAGTAAAGATGAGGATGTCATCCAGGTACACACACACATGTCCTTCTATCATGAGGTCATGAAAGATGTCATTCATCATGGTCTGGAATATTGCAGGGCTGTTGGTGAGGCCACCTTGATCCACATGTTGTTGAAACCCCATTGCACATCCAACTTTGTGAAGTACTTGGCCCCCCAAAGTTGCGCAATGAGCTCTGAGATGATGGAGAGGGGATATCGGTTCTTCACTGTCATCGCATTGAGTACCCAGTAGTCCTGGACCAGTCGGAGGAAGCCATCCTTTTTCTTAATGAAGAATACAGGGCTTCCCATAGGGGATTTCAAGGGGCAGATGTGACCCATGCAGAGGTTTTCCTGTAGGAACTCGTCCAGTTCTCACTGCTCCCTCAGGGAGAGTGGGTATACCTTGCAAGCTGAGAGTTTTGCACCTGGTTCCAGTTCGATTGCATGGTCCCACGTCCATTGCTCAGGAAGGGAATCAAAGGACTCCTTCTCAAAGAGATTGTTAAAGTCTTGGAGATAGGGCAGGATCCTCCCTTTATCTTTAGGAGGGGTACTCTGGAGTGCTCATTTGGCCAGCTGTTGCGCGGTTGTAGTCACTGCAATAGTTCCAATCGGGACGTTTGGGGGGGCTACGGTTGTGAAAAGGCAATCGCCTGGTTTAAGGAAGGGCACACCGTCGTTGGTGCTTTCACAGTCTTCTGACTCATTGACTGTCATGTTTGGCAAGGGGCCGGTCCGGAGAGCCTGAATCGCCATCTCTTCCCGATGTTCCTTCTGCAACTGGACCTGGCAGGTGTGGCATTGGGCAGAGTACTGACTCAGCATGACCTCTTGCATACACCAGTTGACTTCAGGGTTATGATTGCAGAGCCAGGGATAGCCAAGGATCATCTTGTGCTTCTCTAGATTGGTCACGGCGAATATGGCCCGTTCCAAGTGATCTTGGTAGCATAAGATCACATCGACCACATGTTGGATCGCTCCTCCTTCGTTCGGGGTACCATCAACATTGTACACTGGCATGGGCCAAGTCAACGGGCACAAGGTCAATCTCTCCGCAACAGCAAACTCTCGGTCTATGAACAGTCCGGTGGCCCCACTATCTAGTAGGGCAGTTACACATTTGACTTTGGCTGTGTCGGTAGTCTGTATCTCTACCTTGAGGTTCAGCAAATTCGGCGAGGGGGTGGAGGACACCATATATTGTTTTGGGAGGCTACGTTCCCAACATTTTAACCTAAGGGGGGGGTAGTGGTTTCAGTGAAGTTGGCTCAGGAGTGTCTTTATCGCTTGTGGCTGAGGCGCTATCGTCTGAATACTGGGTTGTATTCTCTGTATCAGAGTCTATAGACAGAGCGGCAAAACAATTAAACAAGGGCAGCGAGGGCACATCCTTCATTCACTGCCTTGGGAAAAATCCCCCAAATCCACTTCTTCAACCCCTTTGGCCTCGTCAGTATCTCGAAGGTCCACAGCCACCATCCAGTACTCTAGCATCTCTTCACACTCCTCCGCCGTCATGAAATGTACATCGTACACCTGGGGGAAGTCTCGGGCAAAGTGGCCAGCCTTGCCACATTGTCGGCATGTAAGGGGCAGTGGGTACTGCGATCTGGTTGCATCAATGTCCATCAGGGTGGGCCTGGAAGACAGAATTGGGGGAAGGGGGGCCGACAATGTCCTAGGAGGTATGGGAGCAGCTTGTCTAGTTGGGGGTTCGACAAGCCTTCGGCTAGGCTGTGGCACAGAGGCGTGTGATGATGGGAATCGGGGCTCCTGGAAGGCTTCGTTTGCTGCACGTGTGAGGGCTACCACCCATGCAGCGGTGTACCATGCCAAGATATCATCGTCTTTTGGCCTCCCATCTAGCATCAGCACGATATGGCTCTGAATTGTGGGGTCAAGGCCTCGCCAGAACTTCATGATGATGGATCGCCCATCCATATATTCGGCCTTTTCAACTAGGTCCTCAAATTTGTCAATATACTCGTCGACCGAATGCTTGCCCTGATGGTACTGATGCAACTCTAATTGATTCGCTGCATTGGTAGCTTCATGCAGGGGGTAGAAGTGTTGCCGAAAGGCTTCCGTGACAGCCTTCCAGTTGGCATAGAGTGGCCTGCCTGTTTTTGCTTCGTGGGTGAATACTTGGCCAGACAAGGTCACGGCCCTCCTGGTCTTCATAAAGGACAGTGCCCAGAGGATTTGAGACTGTTTTTCGGGGAAATTGGCAGCACAGACGCCGAGGTATAGGGTGCAGGACTGTATGAACACTTGGCCATGTGCATGGTTGCCGTCAAACTCAGAGGACTTAGCGGGCTCCACCATCTGTTTTACGGGCTGCGGACCATGGGTCGGGAGACCTGCTACTAGGTTCATAGTGGTCACCTGTAGCATGTTCAGCCTCATCTCCAGATCCTGCTTTTCTCTTCTCTCTCTCAGTAACTCCTGTTCTATACTGACCAGTCGGTCCAATAATTCCTGGGCCGACGGTAAATCCATAAGGGGTAGAGTGTTTTTCTTTTGTAAGTGAATGAGAGGGGGCTGCCGCTGTCACTGCTTCCAAAGAGATTTGATTCGGGGTCGCACAATGGGGCAGCCAGTACTCATAGGAGAGAGTTTTCTACTGTAAGGGCAACCTAAGCAGGCATTCTACCCTCGGGTGGTGCACTGGTGAAGGGGGATCCAAAGTTTTAGTATGGTACCTAATACATAGTGACTAGCCTACCTGGCAAAGGGGGATCCAAAGAGAAAACTCTAGGGAACCCTTTTCCCACTAGCTACTATATATAAACACCATTGCTATGGTGCTCCACGCCATACCGGGCATCATCCTCTGTACCGACCAGGAAGTTCTGCCAGGGTCTCGACACCGGGAGTGAGCAACAAGAGGAAAGCCGACAGCTGTGGTTGGCGCTTCTGAAGGGTGACTGCCAATGGTGATTGTTGGGTGCGTAACCCGTTTGGTACTGCCATGAGTAGACTGAATGGGTCTCGGCCGGTGGGCATAAAGTGCAGGTGGGGCAGTGTCCGGCAGGAATGTGGTGTCGGTCGGGAATCATTATCGGGGGTTCCCCTGATACCGACACCTTTAGTAGATGATGGGATGTCTACCTAAAAGGGGGGGTGGCGACTAGCTAGATATACTTTGAACTATGCAATCTCCCCTCCCGAAGACATCTCTCTCTCAAAAAACCCCTCCATTCACCCATCTCCACTCTCCATCCCATCCTTCACTTCCTCCATTCCCTCAGTTCTACTCCTACATCATCCCGAATTCCCTCCACAATCATCCTGACACTCCACTTCCAACATTACAAACACAACCATCCCAGACAACTTCCAGTCCATCTGTCACCTCCTTTGTTCTTTCTGATTACGAGCCGGGAAGACCAAACACCTTGGCCTACATGACTTGTTATTTCACCTCTCACACCTTTTCTGTCTTTCAGTCAATATATATATATATTTTAGTCTATTTCAATAATCTCAGTATCCCAATCATCCTCATCCTCCCTCTGCTTCCCCTTCCCTTTATCCACCTCCTTACCTGACTCCCCATCCTTCGGTTGATCCTGGCCTCCTCCTGGCCCTCTTGCATTTTCGGGACCTCCCTAACGCCCCTCCGCCATGAGGAACAGTGCATTTGCTATCTGGCGGTTACTTCTGAGGAGCTCCTCTAACAGCCCCACTATTCTCCCCCCAACCGATGGCTCAGCCTGCAGTACTTCTATGCCAGAAGTCCCTCCGCTTGGCTGCATGATACAAGCCTGCCTCGGCCTCTTCATCGGTGGTTCCTTCACCGCCTCATCACCTTCCTCACTCTCATCTCCCCTTCACCCTCATCCTCATCCCAAATAACCAGGCGGCTCTTAGCCCAGGACACCCATGGTACAGCCAGGCTGCACCCAACTCTGCAGGATCAGCACATTTTTCAGGCAGCCCCTATAGATCATACTATGCATTCAAACTCCCGTTTCTCGCACTTCTCGCAAGGCAGACGGAGTGATGGCGACCTCCTAGGTCAGCTTGCTCTTGCACTATTAAAACAAGTCAATAACAGAACACATAAAAAACCTACTACCACTCACCTGGGCCCCTCTTCCATGTCCTCTCATACTTGGCCTTTTACTAGGCCCCACCTCCGCACCCCTACCCCTCTTCCATGCTGGAATCTCTGGGACTCCCAAGATTTCGGGGACCCCCATTTCTGTCCATTTGGCCATTTCGGCCTGTTGATTTTTAGCCTCTTGGCCATCTTCTGCCTTGTCCACAGTTGTCTGATTTTCGGCTACCCATTTAACAGTAACCGCATTCTTGATCAGTCCCAGGGCTACTGCCCCTACCAAAACATCCTCCTCTTCCGCCCCCTCCATTCCCTTGGCAGCCTCTTGCATTGCCCGCCCCACCTTTTCTTTCTCCTCCCGATCATGCTGACAGGTGATCCTTCTCTCTTCAAACCCCCACTTGTCATTACCGGTTTCGGTACCCATTTCTTCTGATTTTTTGATTCTGATAGGATGGGGTGATACGGTTAGCTGATGGGAAGCCTAGGGACTTCCCAAACAATCCATGACACCACATTTAGGTGTCCCAAACCCTAATTTCAATCTCCAACTACTGGCTTCATGGGTTCAGCCGCTAAGGGGGGGATACTGTCAAGTACACATACCAAGATCCCGGTAATTTGGCAGTGCCAACCAAGCAGTCAGACTATGTCCACGTACAAGTGCCTATGCCACATGCAAATCACTTGGTATGCCGGTCTCGGCTCGGCACATCCACCATTCACATTCCTTGTTCCCATCCCTCATCTACTCTGTGCCATTCACCATCCATTAATCCTACCATGCCTACTCCTCATTCCTTGATCCACCTCACCTTGGGAGATCCTGTCCTTGTTTTATCCTTGGCTAAAACCATTGTTTTATAGTTGGGCACTCCCTATTGTCCTATTCTTGGCCACATTCCTATTATTCTATTTTTATTGTTCTATCCCCATTTACACTCCTCCATTCTAATTTTACTCGTTGTGAACAATACCTACATGCTCTGCATACCTTATTATCCCACATTCCTTATTCCACATGTCACTTCTTAAAAATATATAAGTAGGGCATGCATGTACATACTTCCTCATTCTGGGTATCGACTAGGCTTAGGCCCCTTGTCTCCTCTCTCCTCTGTAAAGTCCTCTACTTGGGCCGGCACTTCGGCACCCCCCGAGTACCTCCTCTGTCCCAAATTGGTGGCACACATGGCAAGTATAGTGCAATGCACGAGTACGTTGAAGCCAAAGCCACTACTTCTGGCCTACAGGACTTGGCCATTACCCATCCACATCCTTGGCATTACTGAAGCTTGACAGCTTGACATATTCCCAAAGCTTGACAGACAGTGTATCTCCTTTTTCATCTGATTTTCATTTCTGACTTGACAGATGCACCTGGAATTATGTAGGGTAGTCTAGATGACTTATATTGACTGTTTCTTCATACAGTAATTTTGTATGGTATTGTAGATCAGAGCAGGGCAATGAAAAATTTAATTGTCCTTGTAATTGATGGTGTTTGATAAATATTTTCTTGACAGATGTCCCTGTTATTGATTTCTCAATGGAGATGATTTGTAATTGGTTTGGTTTGTCAGCTAGGAGCATGACATATGATTTCTGACTTTGTGTTCCTGGTTCAACATGTATTTAAGAAGGGGGGTGTGAGTTGGTTTCCCCCATCATTCATATGTTGTACTCTTATTTATTATCTTTATTTTGCTTGTATTCTTCTATTGCTTGATGTATGCATTATAGTGTTGCTTTACAAGTCTGTGAGTGTTTTTCATGAATTCGTGCTTTGTATAGTAATAACATATCAATTTTTTGTTTTTTGTTGTTGTCATATACTTGTTTCTATAATGTTATGATCTTTTATGTATATCTGGCTACTTTCTTCCCTTTTATGTGATGTTATGATTGTTCCTTACATGTGTAGGTTTTTTCTAGGATTTTCTTCAAAATTTTTGGTGATATTTCTTATGGGGAGGAGAAGATATAGATCAGTCATGTTTGGTGTTATTGTTTTGTTTATACGGTTAGTATAGGTTGATTCAGTTATTATATCTCCTAGAGAGATCTCTGTGTATATGTGTAAGAGTTATTATTACTTAGCAGAGCAATCTTATTTGATGATATTGGGTTATGTGTATGGTATAACAGTATTTGGCTTAGCTTTATACATATATGTGTGGGTGTATAAATGAATATATAGATAGTTATATGTTAAGTTATGTAATACTTTTCATGTTTATTAATAGGGTAGATTTTTGGTATGGGATAGTGTTGATACCATAGATGGAGGGATAGGTTTTTCTACTCTGAAAATTATTACTGGCCTGATATACCATGATACATGCTAAGCTTTGTTTTCTGACTAATATTAGGAAGAGGCCTTTTAAACTGCTTCATATGAAATCTGAGCTATATACTTTATAAGTATATGATTAAATGGCAAAGAGAACATAGACGGAGGGGAGGATTCTTTTTTCAGGCAGAGATCATTGCTAGTGTATCATTAGATATGTATATTTTTCTATAGCTGGTTTATAATTGATACTAAAAACTGGTCTTTTTAGCTGCTTCTTATGATATCTGTGCAATTTTCCATGTTGTTTTTGTTGTTTGACTAGTGTGTTTTCAATTTAGAGTTTGGTAGGAAGATTATCAGAATACAATTAGTGATTTTCTCAGTACGTAGGTTGTTGTACATGTATATGTACATGCATATGTGTCCAGGGTATTGTATATAAGGAGAATGTATATTCCCAGAGATTATACTTTCTTTCTTTTGTTTGATGTTTGATAGGGGTTTTATGTCTGCTTTTAGGACTGGTATCCTCCAGTACCATGGAGCTGTTTTGTTTATCAAAACGATCTCAGACATCACTTCAATACCTTAGGCAGGGCAGTTCAATAGAATGCCAATCTAAATAGGGATATTACAAGAAGGATTGGTCATCTTGATCTTGTTCCATTAACCCACATACATGTGAGATGAGTATAGTTACCTCTATTTGGCATTTGAGGGATACTTGTGTATCGATGTATGGCAAAGTGGTTGTCAAGTGCACGTACCGAGGTCCCGATTATTCGCCAGTGCCGACCAAACAACCATCCTACATCCACGTACAAGTGTCTACGCAGCATGCATAACACTTGATACACCGGTCTCGACTTGGTACATCCGCCATCCACATTCCTCGGTCCGTTTCACCTCGGGACTTTCTGTCCTTGTACTAT
>QLPI01016472.1:0-15048 GCA_003314275.1 Chroogomphus rutilus | reverse complement strand
ATTCTGGGTATCGACTAGGCTTAGGCCCTTCTACCTTCTTCTCCTCTGTTAAGTCCTCAACTTGGGCTGGCATCCTCAGCATCCCCCTGAGTATCTGTCTGTTACAAATACAGTGGCACGCACAGCAAGTAGGGCGCAACGCACGAGTACGTTGAAGCCAACGCCACTACCCTTGGCCTGCAGGACTTGGCCATAGTCCGCCCAACCTTTCGACAACACCCCTCAGCAGTACCGAAGTCCGTCAGTATCCGACGCTTGACAGTTTCTGGAGGTTTCAAAAGGGTTCCATGAGGGGGGTCAAGGTTCCAAGGATGAGGTGGGTCAGGGTCATGGATTCATGGGCAGACAGTAAGACAGAAGGACGGGAAGTGCTGGGCACTTAGGGTTGTTTTCGTGGAATTAGGTTGGTATGATTAGTCATTCAGGTGTTCAAGGTCAGAGAGACTTGGCTTCAACTTATGTGTTGCACCCTCCTTGATCATCTGTCTCTAATGTTGGAGAGTCAGAAATTTTACTGGAACTGAATCAGAAACTAAGATGCAGATTAAGTTGATATTTGTACTGGCAAATAGTCCAGTCAACTGGGGGGTTATATACATGTAACTACTCCGTGTGCTATCTATTGCCAAATATAAGACAAGGGAATGGGGGAGTACAAAGGGTCAATAGAAAGGAGAAAACCAGGGAGTGAGGTATGGGGTGATCCTGTGCATTGTTTATCAAGGAGCGGAACAGTTTTTTATGGTCAGAAAGATCCCAGGAAGGGTGTGGGCAGTTGTGGGGGCTTATATGGGTTTATTGGGAGAATGGGTCATAACAGTATCCCCCCACTATGACTGAGCCCTCAAGGTCCTAAGGCTTTATTCATGTGGTGAATTGAACAGAAAAGGATGTGGGTGTCAAGTCCATGATACCATGCTCTGATTTACTCGGCAGTACCGACCGGCTGACCCTTACCCATATCATGTGTGGCCTCGGCTTGGTACATTTGGTTCATCATTTGGTTCACTTTCCTCATCTCACCCTCTCTATTCATCGTCATTCATTCATTCCCTGTCCTTCCCCTTGCCTGTTTACCCTCAGGACATTCACTCTTTGTTGTTACTCGGCAGTGGCACTATTGTTTTATGCTCAGGCCACTCCCATTGTTCTATTCTCACTCACTCTTTTGTCCTCGGCCATACTTTATTGTTCTATTATCTGTAGGGTGCAAACTTGCATCTCACCCCTGAGAGGCCAATCTCAATATATTGTATTTTTATATCGATTTCTATGTCATTCTGTGCGCCTTTATATTCTGAAATTTTCGATAATTATTCTGTATTTTTACCCTCAATATTGAGGGAGCTATTCTCTATTTTGTTTGTACTCACGCGCGTCTACACACGCACTGCGTGACGCGCATGGCCGGCTCCCTGGGAAGGGACTGGCAGCTGGCTCAAACCTTCGATAGGGTCAAGAGCCGGCTGTAGCATATATGCGGGTGAAACATCACCTGCGCATGCTTCCCTCCTCAGTGATTGACCACACTGAGGAGGTGAGTTGTATAATATTATCTACAGAGCCTCACGGCTAATTTTCTTTCTTTCTCATTTGTAAGATAAAATATTTAGGTATAATTTCCGAATAAATAACAGTGATTGACCACACTGAGGAGATAAAATATTTAGATTGTCTAACAACTTCTCTAAACTACTGTACAAGTTGCCATAATCACTATACGGTTATGGGCCCCACGGACACAACAGAGAAAGTTTCATTGACCATGGGGAGGCTAACTACAGATGGATCAAACTGGTCCCTGTGGAGAGCTCAACTCATGAGTTATTTTGAGTCTAAAAATCTACTCAAACATATTGAAGGCAAAGCCGACCAACCACCTGATCCTCCCACTTTTCCCAAAGCACATATCCTCACAGATGATGAGGAGGCTAAGGTAGAGAAGGCAGAGGAGAGACTTGAAAAGTGGCTGGCCAGAGAAGGGCTTGTCAAGACTCAAATATTGGCATCCGTGTCAGAGTCACTAGCATTAATGCTGGAGAAGAAGAAAAATGCAAAGGAGATCTGGGACACTCTGGTAACTGAAATGACGAAGAAACCAAAGATGGTCGTCACCAGCATCCAGAGACAACTCCGGAACATGAAGTGCTCGGAGGATGATGATCTCAGGGAGCACCTTGATAGGGCTCAAGATCTCCTCGCACGACTCAATGATATGGGAGCTAAAATCTCTGATGAAGAGTTCCTCGATATAATTTTATTGTCACTGCCACCTTCCTACGAATCTGTCATGAATGCCCTTACGACATCTCTTGAAGAAGTCAGCAAGCCGTTGGACCCGGACAATATTATCCGGATTCTTAAATCTCAATATGATAGGCGCAGGACACTGTCTATTACTCAAGAAGATCAAGGGTTCGTAGGTATGCCTGACAAGAAGGTGCACATATGCACCAACTGTAAAAAGCCAGGCCACACAATTGAAATGTGTTGGGCCAAAGGTGGTGGCAGAGAGGGGCAAGGCCCGAGACAGAAGAAGAAATTTAAATTCAAAAAGAAAAGATTAAAAGGGAAAGGCAAAGCAAACATAGCTGATGAAGAAGAACCGTCTGAAGAAGACGATGGCGGACCAGTAGCATTTATAAATCACGATTGTGCCGCTTTCATCAGAGACGGAACAGGAGACACCATCATACTAGATACAGGAGCGAGCTCACACATGACACCTCATAAACACATGTTGATGAACTATTGCAGTTTTCCTACACCGCGCACAATTTGAGCAGCCGATCAAGGCAGCTTCGAGGCATACGGCAGTGGAGAACTCAAGATAATCACTCGAGTAAAAGGAAAACCTGTTACCTTGACATTGAAAGAAATGTTATATGCTCCCAAAATTGCCTTCACCCTTATCTCGATTGGTCGATGCGATGATGCAGGAAATCGAACAGAGTTTGCATATCAGAAATGCACCATAAAAAGTTCGTCTGGACATATATTGTTGCAAGCACCAAAACTGCATGGCCTATATCGATTGGACAATCAATCAAAAACCAATACCACTGAGTGATGCCTGACTGCCAACGATATACACAGGAAACTAGGGCACATATCTACCAAAGCCCTGAAACATCTTGTGGATCGTGGTATGATCATAGGCCTCCAGCTCACGCATATAGATGGAAAAATCGCTTGCGATGCGTGTATTAAAGCAAAAATTACACGCAAACCTCTCCCTAACGAACCTAGTGAACGGTCCAAAAAGACCGGTGACAAGATATATTCTGATATGTGGGGGCCAGCGAGACATATTACAATTGATAAGAAATCATATTATATCTCATTTACCGATGACCACTCCAGGGAGTCCGTCCTCTATTTAATGAAGTCTAAAGATCAAGTTTTTGCCAAGTATAAATTATATGAGGCAATGATGCTTAGACAAAGAGACGTGTGCATAAAAACCCTCTTCTCAGATCGAGGAGGTGAATACACAAGTGCCGAGTTTAACAATTATTTGGAGAAGCAAGGTACAAGACATCGATATACCGTACATGATACTCCAGAGCAAAATGGAGTGGCAGAACATCTAAATCGTACTCTTGTCGAAAGAACATGTGCCATGCTTTTAGATTCCAACCTCCCAAAGTTCCTGTGGGGGTATGCTATTCAGCACACTAATTACATGAAAAATCGTACGCATACAAGGGCTCTACCAGACAAGACCCCTTACGAGATGGTCAACCACAAAAAGCCGAACTTAAAAGATATACACAAATGGGGAGAAGATATTTATGTCAAAATCAAGCAAGACGACAAATTACTATCTAGAGCAACAAAAGCGAAGTTGATAGGTCATTCCTCACAAAGCGACGGCCATTGTATTTATTGGCCGGAGAGTCGAAGAGTATCAGTCGAATGAAATATTGTTTCGACCAGGGAGTAACCTCTATACAAACTCCTACTGTATCTCTTGACGATCAAACCCGAGCCACACCCAAATTTGCCCAGATCCCATTCCACAAACCTGTTCCGGCACCACCTATCGTAGCTTCACGTGACTTAGATCATTCACGTGACCAGATGGAAAGTGGCCACATACAAGAGATAGATGAAGGCACACCAACGAGAGACTTAGAAAATTTGCAGCCAAGTCAAACAGGTGTGAGTGGTCCCAGTGAAGCTCCTGCCTTGAGAAGAAGCGAAAGAATTTGTCAATGTCAAGAGCTAGCAAGGGCCGGCACCGGAACAAAGTCTCAAGCTAGGGATACAGAAAATGAAGACCTTATGATGCTAGCCTATGAGGATATAGAGAATAATATTCTTAACAATCCTCACACAAACTCAAATATATTGATTCAAAAGGGCAGTGACGACATCGATTCCGATTACCTAGCAATAAGCGCCGAACAAATCAGTGATGAACTGAGCGATGACACCTATCTCAGTAATGAGCTTCAATTACCTACAACTAATAAAGATGCCCTAAACGATCTGACATGGAAGAAAGCCATGGACGTTGAAATTAAGTCACAAATCGACAAACAAACCTGGGAGATTGTTGCACCTCCTACAGGTGTGAATATTATTGGAAGTAGGTGGAAACATGTCCTTAAAAGAGATCAAAAAGGTGCTATCGTGCATGCAAAGTCTCGACTCATCACACAAGGCTTTACGCAGACATTTGGAGTCGATTATGATGAAACCTACGCACCAGTTGTTCGCATGACATCATTACGGACTATATGCGCCATTGCAGCCAGGAATAATTGGGCAATACATCAAATGGATGTGGATGTAGCATATCTTAATGCTCCACTCGATGAACCTATATATATGCGTAAACCGCCTGGATATTTCGATGAACATGGTGACTGTGTACTTCTACTTAAGAAGTGCATATATGGACTTAAACAGTCTGGTAGAGAGTGGTACAAGTGTCTGTCTAATGCCTTATTCTCAATAGGATTTAAAAAATCAGCATCCGATGCAGCTGTATTTTACAGACACAAAGCTGAAGGTCAAGCAATCATTGGAGCCGCAGTCGATGATCTTACTATAACGGCGACAAATGAATATATCATCTATGGTATCAAAAGAGACCTCAAATGTATCTTCAAAATGAAAGATTTAGGTGAATTACATTGGCTACTAAATCTGAAGATTGAACAAGATTGCACAGCCGGCACTATTAGCTTCTCACAAGAAGCATACATTGACAAGATCTTGAGCTGGTTCCATTTACAAGATGCCAACACACATGCGACTCCACTCGACTCAACTACGAAACTATCGAAAGACCAATGTCCTACCACTACTGAGGACAAGAAAGCGATGGAGAACATCCCTTATCGACAAGCGATCGGCTCACTTATGTGGGCAGCTGTAGCTACACGGCCAGATATATCATTTGCCATTTCGTTATTATCTCAATTCCTTGAAAATCCAGGCATAGCACATTGGAATGCCGTGAAGAGAGTCTTCAAGTACCTCAAAGGAATGAAGAAAAAGAAACTTATCTTAGGAGGAAACCGAGACGGCATTGTAGGATATGCTGATGCTGACTGGGCCTCTCAAGATCATCGCCATTCCATCTCTGCATACATTTTTCAGATCGATTCTGGCAGTATCTCATGGAGTTGCCAGAAACAAACGATCGTAGCACTCTCATCGACCGAGGCAGAATTTATTGCCTTAACTCATGCAACAAAAGAAGCAATATGGCTGAAACACTTTATTAACGAAGTTTTCCAACCAATTAAATTGCCAATTAAATGGTATTCTGACAATCAATCTGCCATTACTATAGCCTATGGTAATCAGCAGCACGCAAGAATAAAACACTTCGATATTCGACTATATTTCATCCGAGACACCATTGAGGAGAAAAAGATCAGTATCGAATACATCCCAACCAATCAAATGGTCGCAGACATCCTCACAAAGGGTCTACCAGGACCTAGAGTGAAGATTCTCTCCGAAATGCTTGGTATATATTGAGCTTGAGGGGGTGTGTAGGGTGCAAACTTGCATCTCACCCCTGAGAGGCCAATCTCAATATATTGTATTTTTATATCGATTTCTATGTTATTCTGTGCACCTTTATATTCTGAAATTTTCGATAATTATTCTGTATTTTTACCCTCAATATTGAGGGAGCTATTCTCTATTTTGTTTGTACTCACACGCATCTACACACGCACTGCGTGACGCGTATGGCCAGCTCCCTGGGAATGGACCGGCAGCTTGGCTCAAACCTTCGATAGGGTCAAGAGCCGGCTGTAGCATATATGCGGGTGAAACATCACCTGCGCATGCTTCCCTCCTCAGTGATTGACCACACTGAGGAGGTGAGTTGTATAATATTGTCTACAGAGCCTCACGGCTAATTTTCTTTCTTTCTCATTTGTAAGATAAAATATTTAGGTATAATTTCCGAATAAATAACAGTGATTGACCACACTGAGGAGATAAAATATTTAGATTGTCTAACAACTTCTCTAAACTACTGTATAAGTTGCCATAATCACTATATGATCATCCACATTCCTTGTTCTATTCTTGATCATTGTGGACAATACCTCCACATGATTCTTCATACCTTATTGTTCTCCATTCCTTGTGCCACTCTGTTCCACATCTCACTTATTAGCCTATATAAGTAGCCAATGTATGTAGATGGTTCTTTGTTCTGGAAATCAACTAGGTTTACGCCTTCTTGTCCTCCCTTCTCCTGTCCAAGTCCTTTACCTGGGCCGACACTCTGGGCACTCTCCCGGGTATCCCTCTGTTCCAAATCAGTGGCATGCATGGGAAGTAGGGCGCAACACACGAGCACGTTGAAGCCATGCCACTATTCCCGGCCTGCAGGACTTGGCCACTCCTCGGCATTCCCGGAGCCTGACAGTGGGAATTTCCTTAGGCATATGTCAGG
This sequence comes from Chroogomphus rutilus, assembly GCA_003314275.1. Lineage (NCBI taxonomy): Eukaryota > Fungi > Basidiomycota > Agaricomycetes > Boletales > Gomphidiaceae > Chroogomphus > Chroogomphus rutilus. The sequence continues at coordinate 8,114 of QLPI01016472.1, read as the reverse complement.
AACCGTACGTCGGCAAGCCGACTATTCAATTCAGCCCACTCAGCCCAACTCTGCTCTCGCTCGCTATTCAACATAATGCCCTCAGCCCACAGACTATATGCACCTCGTGTATCCGTCTTGACATCACATGCTCCTGTCAATTCACTCCACTCATTTATGTCACTTTCCATATGCTCACTTTTCCATTTCATCTTCATTTACGTTTAATATCTTTTATTACGTTTCATTTCATTCTCATCTGTTCGCAATTCTGTTCACTGCTTTATATCCGATCTGCTATTACATTCCTTAGGGTAACTTCATTGGGAATCCGAGTGACACGTCACTCAGCAATGTCACAGAGGAGATCATTATTAGGGACGTAGTATTCTGTTTCTCGCTTTTCACGATCCTCGGCTTTCTCATTCTATTATAGGAAATCCCTTCGACTCCTAATAGATTAGAAAGTAGTTTAAAAGATCTTGTACTATTAGTTCAGTCTTCAGTCAGAAAATCCATCTTGATTTTGACTAAGGTTCCTCTGTTCGCTTCCGTCTACTTCGCTTTTACGAAATCGGGGACCGTGCGGTCTAAGTGGGCACAACGCAATACGTTGAAGCCAAATCCCCAATCCAAACCTCGCCAATTGTCTCGCCATTGGGAGATTAAATAATATACGATTACGTCCTTTATCATCATTGTAACAGCATATTGGAATATAATGATAATGGGCATTTTCTGAGCACCCATCCACTGTCTTATAAAACGGGGGTTTTCCACTTTTGTTGGTTCCTTTTCAGCCTCTAACTCATGTTGGAATTGGAGCAGGATGTAGAGGTGGAAATTTTGGAGCAGGTCCAGGCCTTCAAGGCCAAGTATGCAGAAAATCTTCACCTGTTGGAAGAAGAAGGGGTGAAGAAATGGGAGGCCACCTGGAGTATGAGGAATATTGGAAAGCTGAAGCCCAGAGGTTGGCAGAGGCCCAGTGGTTGCAGAGGGAGGAGGAGGAGAAAAACCGTGTGATTGAGCGGGATAGTTTGGAATTGGAGTGCATTCTCCTGGCAAGCCAGGCCATGGAAACTCCAGAAGGAGGGGTGGATGATCTGCCCTGGCAAGGCTTCATTCCTACATCAAGGCATAGAGGTGGAGACATCCCTCCAAAACCCCATAGTGAGTCCAACGAGTCCTTGTTGAACCATAGCACTTCCTCAACTCCAGAGTCCATACCATCAATGACTGGTGAAGGTCTGGAGGGTAGGGAGGGCATCCCTATGCTGTCTGCAGTTGGGGCTAGTACTTCTGCATGGGAAGTGGGGAAGTAGCATCGGGCTCATGTGCAGGAACAGGGGTGGATTGCCAAGCCCCAAAAATCCTTTGAGAACCAGGTGGTCCATGATGCATGGGCAATCGGGAAGGAGGTGTGTCTCAGACCCTTTGAATCCAGTCATTGGGTGCTGATCCAACATCTTCCTGATTTGTATCAGGCTACCATCCCGGGGGTCCCTTCATTTCTGAGGTCTGAATCCTGCGATCTTTGCCATAGGCAGGGGAAAAATTGTGAGTGGTCCACAAAAGTCAAGACTTGTCTTCCTTGTCAGAGCAGCAGGGTGAGGTGCAAGGTTGGCAGGGTGCTGGTTGTTAAGGGGAATATCCTGAGGAAACAGCCATGGGAGGAGACAAAGGCCCCTGAAATGTCCTTTCTGAAGAAGAAACAGGTTAACATTGTGGTTCCTTCCCTTCTGAAGGTCGGGTGTGTAGAGATTGTGGCCATCTTAGGGTGGATTATGGACTGCCTTTCCCAAATGGATGCTTGGATTGATGGGCAACTCAATGGTCTTGAAGGCAGGGTAAAAAGGGTGGTGGATGCTTCCAAGATGCAGAATGCCCTTTGGACAGACACATAGAGGTGTATGGAGTGGAGGCCTTGGGGTAGTAGTGTTTTCCAAAGTCCTCAGGAGGTGAGGGGTCAGGTGAACCCAGGGCATGACTCAGACATAGAGGATGGGATGCCTGAAGCGGGGAGGTCTACTGGAGTGGTAGGTCTGGTGCTGGGGTTGAGTGGGGAAGGAAAAGGCAAGGGGGTGGATTTGTTCGATCAGGTTGATCCTTCTGATCCTGATCCAGAGCTGGAGTATTCCCTGTTTTATGGTAATGAGTGAGAATGTTAGTTTATAATCCTGTTTTTTAAGAATGTCATGTGATGATCCTAGTTGGTGTTGGAAGTGTTTGGGGGTCAGACTGAGTTTCCTGGACTGTTTCCTAAGTCAATGCAGGTTTGGTTTTCAGTTGCTTTCCCCTTCTCTGGGGTAGACATCCCATCATCTAACTAGGTCGTTTCATGGTCAGGCTTGTGGTGGTAATGGTAGTTGTGGTATTTGGGGTGGTCACAGTAGTCATGGTGGGTATTGAAACATGTATCAACAGGTTCTAGTCTAAGAAGGAATCTACACATGGTACCAATTGGTCTAAGAAAAAGTACAGGGTCCATGTTGGTCAGGGTTTCCTGAGTGGAATTTTTCAGAGGGTCAGATTGAGTGCTGAGTGGAAACTGCAGGCTTGGGGGTACTAAGAGTCAGTTGGGACAGAAAATCTAAATAAGTAGTACTCAATGCCCTGTCAATCAATAGATCATAGTGGGCAAGTGGATGGTGTCTAGGCAACTAGAATCTGACAGATTTTCAGAGGGTCAGAGGTATTTCTGGAGAAACTGGTCAAATTTTTCAACGTTCATGGGTGTTTGAGTTTCGGAGAGAGTGGATGTGTTGTTTGGTTTTTTACTCTATGGGCATTGCTGGTGTTCAACACAAACAACTGGTGCTGGAGTCAGGGGCTTGTGCTTCTAATCTTTGGATTCCAAAGCATCCATTGCTTTGGATTCCTCCTCGATTTCTTCTATCACAGAGGCTGTGCACCCCTTGGTGACTGTGGTGGTGGATCTTGGGCATTCCTTGGCTGTGTGACCTGATCTGCCATAGAAGAGGCAGAGGTTTTGTTCAAAGCAGCATTGCTGTTCTTGTGGTGTAATTTTTCTGTCTTTACCAATCTTGGATGAAACATCTGTGGTAGTCCTGCTATGGATGGGGTTATGGGTTGGCCTGAGTTGGCCATCTTATTGCCCATGTTAGGGGCTGAGTATATATTTGTGGGGGCCTTTCCTCTGTCATAGGGGTGGTTGAAGTTCCAGGTTGAGGGGGATTCCCTGGCGACTTCTAATCGATGTTCCCAATAATGGTTGTCGATGGACTGGGACAGGAGGCAGAGCTGGAGCAGGGAATGGGGTTTTCCTACTCTGGAGATCTTGTCTTTGATCCTGCCAGGAAGTCTGTTATAGAACTGGCAATGGAGTGTGGCATTGCCCCAGTAGACGCAGGTGGCTATTTAATTGAATTCAACTACATATTTCATGATGTGCTGGTTATCGCACATGTGGAGGTTCTCAAGGTCTGCTTTGGCCTCTCCTTCTGGGTTGTAGGGGCCAAAGTTGGTCTTGAGTTTGGAGATGAACTTGTCATAGTCGTAGCGCCAGTCTGGCTCATCAGGGATGGTGAGGGCTGGTTCAAACCAGTCCAGGGTGGTACCAGTCAGGTACAATAGTACATAGGTTACCTTGGCACTGTCAAAGTTAAATGGAAATTCAAGCTGCACTGTACTAGGAAGGCTTGTAGTTTTCTTGAATCAGATCCATCGAAAGTGTCCAGATCCTGAACTTTGGCAGCATGGGGGGGCTGTTCTTCTAAGGCAGGTCAAGTTACTTGCCAGCATGCTGATGGCCTGAGTGAGGTCAGGCACATTGTTAGGTCCTAAGGCGGGGGCCCCTGCTGGTTGTATGGGAGGTGGTGGTGCTGCAGCGGGTGGTACCATAGGAGGTGGTGTGATGCGGGGTGGTGTAGCAGGTGGTGGTACAATGGGCAGTGGTGCAACAAGCAGAGGTGCAACAGACGGTAGTGCAACAAGCAGAAGTGCAACAGACGGTGGTGCAACAAGCAGAGGTGCAACAGGCTATGGAGCTATGGGGGGTGGTGAAAAGGGAGGTGGTGCAACAGGGGGTGGTGTGCAGGGGGTGGTACAAAGGGAGGAGATGCAAAGGGAGGTGGTGCTGCAGATGGTGATCCCAAGGTCGACAGTACTACTGAAGATGGTGCTGAGCTAGACAGCATCTCCAAGGGTGATGACTTGTAGGTTGCCGGAGGGTGGTTCACAAGGAACAGGTTGGTCATATTCAAATGCAGGTGTAGGTCTGTGCTAAAGAATCCAGAGTCAGATGAGGGTTCTGGGGGGTGTGCAGGGGTCTGGGGTGTCTGGAAACTGGGCCTGGCTGTGGGTAGTTCTCGGGAGACAGATTCATGGTGGGCGGAGGCCTGGGAAAGTGCCTATAGGGCTTGTGAGCATGTGGTGGCCCTCATACTCATAACAATCAGGAGTGTGAGTACAAATATACTGCTAAATCTGCATGTCAGGTGCTTGGTCAAATACTTCCAGAAGGGTTTCCAAAGGTTTCTGAAGGGTTCTGTGAAGGGGTTGAGGTTCTGAGGATAAGGTGGGTTGGGGTCACAGATTCACAGGCAGATGGTAAGATGGAAGGATGGGAAGTACTGGTGACTTAGGGTTGTTTTTGTGGAATTAGGTTGGCATGACTAGTTGTTTGAGTGTTCGAGGTCAGAGGGACTTGCATTCAACTTATGTGTTATTCCCTCCTCAACCATCTGTCTCTAATGTCGAAGAGTCGGAAAGTTTACCGGAACTGAATTTGGAAACTAAGACACAGATTAAGTTGATATTCATACTGGCAAATAGTCTAGTCGACTGGGAGGTTATATACATGTAGCTACTCCTTGTACTATCTATTGCCGAATATAAGACAAGGGAATGAGGGAGTACAAGGGGTCAATAGAAAGGAGAAAACAAGGGAGTGAGGTACACAGTGATCCTGTGTATAAGGGCAACCTACTCAGGTTGTTATGGCCATGCCGCCAAATAAACCCACATTAAACCCCACAACCACCTGCACCGTTTCCGGGACTTTTCTGATCGCTCAAAGACTGAATAACTGATTTCCAGATGTCCGATATATATTCTGAGGTTCTGCGTTTCCAAACCTCCGAAGACTCCGAAGTCAAGGTTCCGCTCCTTTGATAGATGACGCGCAGGATCATCGCGTACCTCACTCCTTGTTCTTTGTTTTATATTGCCCCTTGTACTCTCTTTCCCCCTTGTCTTTACTTGGTAAAAGATAGTACAAGAACTAGATACATGTATATAAGTCACCAGTCGACTGGACTATTTGCCAGTATGAATATCGACTTAATACTGCGTCGTAGTTTCCGATTAAGTTCCGGTAAACTTTCCAACTTTCCGAAATTAGGGACAGATGATCGAGGAGGGTGCAACACATAAGTTGAAGCCAAGTCCCTGCGACCTCGAACCACCCATACCACCCTATACCAAGAACAGTCCCAAGACCCCAGCGTTCCCAACTTCCATCCACCCCGATTCCAATCCTGATTCCAATCCTTCACCCCACCCTCGGAATATGAACTCCCCCTTTGGAAACCTTTCGAAACCTTCCGAAAACCCTTCCGGAAGTCTCTAGCTAAGCGCCAACACGTGGATTTAACACAGGTACTGATTCCAGTACCTGCTGGGAGACCAACAGCAGGAAAAACCACAGCCCTGCAACCTACCCAGGGCCTAACCCAGGGACTCAAACCCTAGGTTTACCCACAGGCACTACCAGACACTGGCTGGGAGGTCCAGAAGTAAGTATATAAAAGGTAATGTAGCTAAATACATGCGAGCTGCTTACCTGGCAGGGAGGTCCAGAAGAGAACAACCAAAGGACCCCCTTACCTAAGCAGCGACTGTATAGCTACAGTGACTGTGACATAACAAACCTGTTACAGCCAGCAAAGAAGACAATAGAATATTAAGGGGAAGGGATTATAGCAAACATATGAAAGGGGAAGATAGAGAAATGATTAAAGAAGTAATATAAGCAAAGGAATAAGAGAAATGAAGGAGATAAAAGGAATAAAAGTAAGGAAAAGAGGAATAAACCGGTAGTCCCCTGACACTGTGCATCATTTATCAAGGAGCAGAACCTTAGTCATGGAATCACGGAAGGTCAGGATAGCAGAACTTTGGATTATTGCCATGGAATTATGGAAAATGGTCGTTCCAGTCTTTTACAATCAGAAAGATCTGGGAAGGGTGTAGGCAGTTGTGGGGGCTGATATGGGTTTATTAGGAGCACAGGCCATAACAGATGACTAAGGTATCCAGGATCATATTCACATGCCATTCCTATGACACTAGTCTTCCTAGATACTATACAAGACATTTGGGATGTTGCTAACCTGATACCCACTGCATTGGAAATTTCTGGGGATCTTAGACTCCCTGGGTGACAACCATATTATCAGGATAAAAGAACAGCCTCACCAAGCAGCCTTGACATCTATGCATATCAGTGCTATCTTTACCTAAAGCACCAAGTTTGTAGAGCACATGTTGATCAAGTTTTTTTTTGAGTTCAAATGTGTTGTCACAAACGGGAGAAGGAATGGGGAGAGGGGAGTGAGGAATAAGGAAGAAAGGAAAGAAATGCACATGGAGGTGTATATATGCATGTATAACAGCAAGGAAATAGGATAAAGTAGAAAATAACAAAGAACTAGTTAGTATGTACTCAGAAACAGAGTAGTAACCAGACTCACCAGTAGTAACCATATGAGAGACACAAACAGCAGTGACTTACATGCTAAGTACCTGCATGACCAGGAGATGTAGGGGCTGAAAGAGTAGATCTTATATGAAATACAGAAGGAGAAGAAGGGAAACGGATAGGCGGAGATACAAGAGATATAGGAGAAAGGACTCACATGTGAAGGAATGAGAAATAACAAAACCAGGGTGCATATATGTGGTCACCGAGGACCAGATTACAGATACATAAGAGAATGGGACATGGGACATGGCTTAGGATGGGAATATCCATTGCACATGAAGAGGGAACAAAGGGAAACTGACTTTCTATTCAATAGGCACCTCTCACAGGTGCCATTCTCCAGAAGGTTGCATCAGGGTGACCCATAATGGGTGGACCCTGCATATGCTCCACAAATTCCACTAATTGTGGATCATATTGTTGTCAGATGATTTACTTGTATACAGTAGGGGACAAAACCGTTCAAGTGTTTTGAACATTTGTGTTGTACTGTAAATAACGGGAGGATTACATAATCAAAAAAATATGACGTAATTAGTGGAGATAGCCCTGCTTTTGAACTTGTGGTCACAATCAAGATGATTACATAACTCTCAATATTCATTGAGATATTAATTATTTAAAAAAATGAAGCATTTGAATGGTTTTGTCCCTCACAGTTATTAATGCAATAAATTGTATATACAGGGCTGGAAATCACATGACAAGTCACGTGACATCATGTAAACCTTTGTATAGTTTGTTTTTGTCCAAACACAGCCAAACATCTCTTGTTCAGAACCATGAAGCCACTCTCTGCTGCTAAAGTTGACTCTATCATCCAATTGCTCAAAACTGGTCATTCTAGCCACTATATCTCCTCTTACCTTGGTGTCTCTGTTGGCTCTATCTCTACCAGTCGCAGGAAACACTGTCTTGATATACCCAAGGCCACTGGTAGTCACCTATCCAAGATATCCCCCTCCAACATCCACCATATCATATCACTCATGCAAAGAGGGAAGATTGAGAATGCAACCCAGGGTACCCAGGTGCTCAAAAACATTCTCAATGAACCAGTGACATCCAAGACTGTAAGGAAGAACATGAAAAAGGCTGGGATGAAGGCAGTTGTAAAGAGAAAGAAGCCACTTCTTAGTGCAAGGCATAGGAAGGCAAGGAGGGAGTTTGCAGAAGCTCATCTGGAGTGGACTCTAGAGGACTGGAAGTGTGTTATCTGGTCAGATGAGACCAAAATCAATTGATTGGGGTCAGATGGAAGGAGATGGGTGTACAAAAAGGTCAGATGAGACCAAAATCAATCGATTGGGGTCATATGGAAGGAGATGGGTGTACAAAAAGGCTGGGGGGCCTTTGAATGATAGGCTAGTTGAGGGAACACTGAAGTTTGGTGGAGGTTCTGTGATGGTAT
>QLPI01016468.1:0-15329 GCA_003314275.1 Chroogomphus rutilus | reverse complement strand
TTCAAATGTTTTTGTGATTCTTATCTACCCAATTATTCAGTGTTTTCAAGGGATCCCTTACAGCGATCCTGACTCACATTTACATAAGGAACAGGTGTCCCACGAGAATCCTCCCAGGCAATACTACACCTTACGAGAAGGTTTACGGACATGCGCCTTCCATAGGTCATCTCAGGGTTTTTGGCTCAAAATGTTTTGTGAAAATACCTGACGAGACTCGGTCAAAACTAGACGACAAAGCAAAGGAATGTAGACTCATTGGATATGATGGGGACTTTATATATACCATCATAGATCGAGACAAGAAGAAAATACAAACAAGGAATGCCATCTTCGTGGAAGGGAAGGGACATTGCAATGGGGATGATGAAAAAGAACCGACGGAAGTGGAATTTCCTGAGATAAATGAAAGAAGGTTGAAGAAGAAATGAAGGCAGGAGGAGAAGAGACAAGGAGACGTACCACAGCAGAAGTATGGGGGTCTGAACCAACAAGGAGATCGGAATGGCTAAAAGAACAAGATAATAGCATCAATGTTCTCACTTCAAAGGTGGTCAACTTGGACAACTCACCTCAGATGATTGAACCGAAAGGGTATTTGGGCACCATAAACTCACCAAATGGAAAGTTATGGAAAGACGCCATGGATTATGAGTTGTCAAAGCTAGAAGAAATGAACACCTGGACAGAAATAGAAGAAAAGGACGTACCAAAAGGAGTACAGATATTACCAGGAATGTGGGTACATACTGTCAAGAATCTCAAATCAGGGGAGAAGAAATTCAGATTGCAATGGGTTATTTGAGGCGACAAACAGAAAACTCACATCTCTTTGAGCGACACATTTGCACCCGTATCCCGAATAACCTCTCTTAGAGTCCTGCTAGCCATTGCAACAATCAAAAACCTTCGCATATTCACATGGGATGTGGACTCGGCGTACCTGCATGGAAAAATTGAGTATGACATATTCATAACGCTCCCTGACGGATATTGTAAACCTGGAACAGTAGCTAAGTTAAACAAAGCACTGTATGGCTTACCTGAAGCTGTGCGAGCCTGGAGAGAGGACTTAGAAGAGAAGTTAAGATCCCTGGACTTCATCCCACTCGGAAGTGACAATGGTGTTTTTGCAAAGAAATCTAGAGATGGTGTAGTGGCAATTGACACCCATGTGGACAATGTGACCGGTATATGCTCGAGCGAGGAGGAGGAATCAAGGCTGAAGGTAGACATTCAAAAGTTCTACAAAATCAAACAAAAGGACACGTCAAAGCCCTTCAAAATTCTGGGAATACTAGTGACGCAAGACACTCACCTAGGCACCTTAAAGATATCCCAATCCGAATACATTGACGCATTGCTCCAGCGGTTCGACATGAGCGAGTCCAATGTCGTAAGCACGCCGATAGACAAGGGTTCTCACCTTCAAAACAGTGATGATTCAACCTACGAAAACACACATTCGTATCAAACACTCACCGGTTTGCTCACATACGCCACCATGTCAACACGGCTGGACATCGCCTATGCAACACAGTTTTTGTCACAGTCGAATAAAAGTCCAACACGGCATGATTGGTACGTGGCAAAGAGAGTACTGAAATACCTAAAGGGAACGAAAGAGAAGGGTATCGTTTATAGGAGGGAACATACTTCTCTGGAAGACAAACATACCATTCACAAACATACCGTTCCCTGGGCATATTGCGATGCAAACTATGTGGAGGACTCACGTGATAGGAAATCCACAAGCGGCTACGTGTTCATGCTGGCAAATGGGCCGGTTTCTTGGAAGTCAAAAAAACAGAGCATGGTGGCCCTTTCAACTACTGAAGCAGAGTATTATACCATGGGAGTTACCTGCCAAGAAGCCATGTGGATAAAACAGTTATGTGAAGAACTGGCACTGAATCTTGAGGCACCACTAAATGTTTATTCCGATAACACTGGGGCTGTGGCTCTTTTAGGGAACCCAGTTTACCATAGTTGTTCAAAACACATCGACATTCATTGGCACTTCATATGTGATTTGATACGTCGAAAGATCATTCGCTCTTCTCACATACCCGGTACTTCAAATGGAGCGGATTTCTTAACCAAAGCCTTGAACAGATTTGAACATGAACAATGTATCAAACTGTTAGGAATGGAGTAGAATGTTCAGATTGCGGGGGTGTGTGAAGCTTAAGGCTGGAGGCCAGTATCATTCTGAACATTCCTATCTTTTCCTCTTGTTTCATCTTTTCTAATGCATGAACTACGGTTATATTTCAGCGTGGGAATTCATGGTCAGGACATATATAGTTTATATTTCACTTTCCAACACTTCAGTCTTTACTGCAAAGGACTGAAGTGAGTATGTTTAGTTTTAGACACATCTTGACACAGGCTCATCCTTTTTACTTAGCCATAACTGTTTAGGTAGATCTCACACAATATCAGAGTCTTTACTGCACAGGACTGAACCATAACTGTTTAGTTACAACACTATACACCCAAGCAGATAAATGCTCCTTCCACACCAACACTGTGGAGTACCTCAGATACATCCTCTCTCCCAATTAGTGATTGGCACAGGTATTGGAAACCTGTGCAGGTAGTGGGTATGGGTAGCACGGGTAAGGGTCAGGGTCAGGATTTCCAACCCGGCCCAAACCCATACCTGCAGGTGGGTTTTCGCAGGTACACTTATATAAGCAAGGTTCAGCGCTAACCTCACTTATATAAGCAAAGTTAGCGCTGAATTTCAATTATATAAGCAAAGTTAGTGCTGAACCTTGCTTATATAAGTGAGGTTAGCACTGAACCTTGCTTATATAAGCATACCTGCAAAAACCCATAACTGTAACAACGGGTAATGGGTTTTCACGGGTACAGGTATGGGTAGACATAATATACCCAGGGGTTACCCATGCCAATCACTACCCCCAATGGCTTAACCATAGCCAATGACAAAGTCAAAGTCATTTAGGAATGGCCTGAACCCCAAAAGATTAAAGACATCCAGTCTTTCCTCAGCTTTGCAAACTTCTATCGACACTTCATCTTCAACTACTCTGACATCACAGTTCTGCTAACCCATCTGACATGAAAGGACACTCCGTGGAACTTTACTGAGAATTGCAGAACATCCTTCGAGATTGTTACATACCATTGCAATGGTTGGTGAATACATGTAACAAGTTGCTGTTTAAATAGTGCCCACAGACTAATGCCAGATAACCTGGCATAGTGGCCTTTTGGCCCAGTTGAAAGAACACATCACTGTGGGAATTTGTTGCCTTTCACAGAGATGCTCAAGAAGGCATTCACTACAGCGCCAATCCTAACACAGTGGATCCCTGGATCCCAACTCATTGTCAAGTCCAACACCTCGGACTATGCCCTTATAGCAATTCTGTCCACCATATCACCAGTGGACAACAACATCCACCCAATTGCCTTCCACACACGAACCTTTACTCCCCCAGAATTGAACTACAATGTACATGACAAGGAACTACTGAGCACCTTCGAAGTATTCAAAACCTGGAGACACTACCTAGAAGGTTCAGCAGACCCGATTAACGTCATCACTGACCACAAGAATTTAGAATATTTCTCAACAACCAAGTTACTCACCCGTTGGCAGGTCGGATGGTCCAAATACCTCTCCCAGTTCAACATGGTAATCTGCTTCTAACTGGGTCACCTTGGTGCTGTCAGGGGACGACCCTCTCCAAAGCCTGATCCAGGTCCAAAGTCCTATTTTGAACTCCAACCAACTCCGAGGCTAAGATGCCCAAATCCAAAAGACCACCAAGCAGAAACAGGAATGATCTTAAAACATGGTGAATAGAACCCGAAATAAACGCCCAAGCTTCGGACTTAGTACCAGGAAGTTGGCTCTACATACTCCGATGTATTGATTTTTAAGCTAGTGCACAGACCACTTACATAAAGGGTATAAAAGGGGTTCACCAGCAGTGGGATCCTTAGACTTTCCTCTTTGGATTCCCCCTGCTTAGCTCTCCTGTGAGATACCTCCAGTTGACACTGAAGGGTTCCCCTTACAGATGCACCCTCAAAAAAAAAAAACCACCAACCAAGACCTTATATGACGCTCATGACTCTGGAACAAGACTATATGAACAATAAACAATTTCATTCTTTATCAAACAACATGGGATGCTCAAGTCTGGATTGAACTCAGCAGGATTGGGCTGATTGAACAGCTCCGCATTCTTTTTTGGCCCCTCAGGCCTCTCTACCCCTTTTCCTTTCCCTCTCCCACTCAACCCCAGTACCAGACCATCTATGCCAGTAGACTGCCCCGCCTTAGGTGTCCGATCCTGTGTCTATTTGGGACAGACAGTCCTGGATCTGCTCCAAGGCGACCACAATCTCCACACATCCACCCTTTGGGAGCAAAGGAACCACCACCTCGACCTTCCTTTTCTTCAAAGAGGATGCTTCAGGAGCCTCCATCTCCTCCCATGGCTGTCTCCTCTAGGATTCCCCCCCCCCGACAACCGACACCCCATTAACCTCACACCTTGTCCTACTAATTTGACAAGGAATACAAGTCTTGACCCATGAGGACCACTCGCAATTCCTCCCCCACCTGCAACAATAATTTCAGCGCCCCATCCTCAGAAATGAAGGGACCTCCAGGATGGTAGCCTGATGATAGAGATCAGGGTGAAGTTGGGTCAGTGCCTGATGACTAGATTCAAAGGGTCCGAGACCCACCTGCTTCCCATGCAAAAGTACTAGCCCCAGCCACAGGTGACATAGGAATGTCCTCTCCACCCTCTGGATCCCCGCCAGTCAGTGACAGAATAGAATCCAGAATTGTAGGAGTGCTGTGATTCGAGGAAGAATTGTCAAACTCACTGGTAGTTTTTTGAGGGATATTTCCATCCCTGGATCCTGATGCAGCAGTAAAACCTCCCAAAGATAGCTCATCCACCCCTTCTCCCAGAGTTTCCATCTCCTGACCTTCCAGGAGAGCATGCTCTAGCACCAAAATTGTTGGCAGAAGCAATCTAATAGGATTTCTTACTGCTCACACAGGACAAAGGTGTTAAACTTTGGTTTTGAGTCAATGGAAGAACAAAGATGAAAAACCAAAGTGCTGCTTTTGGACTTATATAATCAGGCACTTATATTAGGGCTTAGGAGTCAGGAGAATAAAAGAATAAAAAAAATAGAGAAAGAAAGTGGTAGAGCTCTAGTGGTGAATATATTACCTTCAACACCCTCCCCTAATAAGTCACCACTGTAGAGCTTCAAGACCCATCATGTTCCAATAGGTTTCAACTTTTGTTCACTCGAGCAGTTTGGCAAGAAGATCGGCTGCCATTTCATTTGTAGAGATGAATGCCAGTGATATGGTTCCCTTTTCAACTTCATCCTGGAGCCAAAAGAAGTGCAAGTCTAAGTGTTTCATGCATCCAGGATCTTAGGATTTTTAGAGACAGCAATCGCGGATTGATTGTCCATTCGAAGTGTGGATGGAGAATCAAGTGTGACGCCAAGTTCCATGAGAAACTGTCAGAACCAAATGATGTCCTTGCCAGTGTGAACAGCAGGAATATATTCAGCTTCTGTGGTAGATAATACAACCACAGGTTAAAGCTTTCTTGACCAGCTGACAGCTCCAGATCCAATTTTGATAAGGAAACCACTGGTCGACTTGCCATTATTGGTATTTCCCCCATGGTCAGCATTGGCATAAGCTTGGAATGGTTCATGAGGTGTAACAGGTGAAAATGTCTTGTGTGCCTTTAAGATATCTGAAAATATACTTCACAGCTTTCCAGTGAGCAAGTCCTGGGTTTTGAGTAAACTGGCAGACTACTCCAACTGCATATGCAATGTCCAGGTGTGTCACAACTGCCAGGTACATTAGCAATCCAACTGCAGATGCATATGGCATATTTTTCATTTGTGTAATTTCTTCTAGTGTGGATGGAGCCATGGATTGAGATAGTTTCAGTCCTGGTTCCATAGGTGTTACAACAGGTGCGCAGTCACTTAAATTGAACCATTTCAGTATGTCAATAATGTATTGCCATTGTGATAGACAGAGTTGATGTGATGTTTGGTCCCATGTGATTGCAATACCTAAGAGGCTAGATGTTGGTCCAAGGTCTTGTAGTTTAAAGTGTATTGCCAGCTCTTGTTTTATTTCACTATCATTTCGACTGATTTTGAAACTAGAGTGAGGTTATCCATGAAGACAGGGACAATTATCCGCATGCCATTGTGTTCCCAAATGTAAATTCTTGTGTCAGATTTTATTTGGTGAAAACCTAGTGCCTGTAGTGCCGGGTATAATTTTTTATTCCAGGCACATGGCAACTGTTTTAATCCATATAAGGACTTAAGTAGTTTCCATACAGTATCAGGACTGCCTTCATGAAATCCTTCAGGTTGCTGCATATAGACCTTGGTGTCTATATCTCCATTGAGAAAGACACTAGAGATATCTAGTGACTCGATTTCCAGGTCTTCCAGAGCTATGATGGCAAGAAGAGCTGCAAATTTAGTGGTGAGTGCATAGGTTTCCATGTAGTCCAGTCCCAGTTGTTGACTAAACCCTTTTTCAACCACTCTACCTTTGTATTGTTCGATACTTCCATCTGTATTATGCTTGGCTTGAAACACCCACCATGACCCAATGGCCTTTCTACCAGCTGGAAGTTTGACTAACTCCCATACTCCATTGTCAATGAGTGCTTTGAGTTCTTCAACTGCAGCTTCTAGGTAGTGATCCCCATCTGGCCACTTAAGTGCCTCTGCTAGGGTACATGGTTCAATATCATTGGCTTGTAGAGCGGCTTCTACAGCTGACATGGGAGTAAGGAATGAGTCTGGCAGAGTTTGGCATGTCTCTGCTTCATCAATCACCTCCCATTCGGATTCTCCATCTAAACTTTCAACTTGTTGATGTATCTTGCTGTAGTCTATCTCCTAGGAGGTACCTAGGGGTCTACAGACTCACATACTGTGCTGGAGAGGCAGAGTAGATGGATTTACTGGTGAGTCTAGGTTATTTTCTATTGGAATTTCAATTGATGGAGGTTTGGCCATGTCAGGTGGTGTGATTTGCATGCCCATAAAGTTAAGTTCGTCAAATTTTGCATCATTGCTTACTATTAACTTCCATGTTTCAGGGTCATAGAACTTCCAGCCTTTGATTCCAGTAGGATAGCCAACAAAGATGCACTTTCAAGTGTGTGATCCTAGGTTGTTTCTTAAGTCTTTTTGCACATGGATGTATTCTGTACATCCCCAGACCCTGAGGTGACTGACAGAGGGTTTTCTGTTATACCATGCTTCGAATGGTGTTTTATTTTTAAGAACATGTGTTGGGCTCCTATTCCACATATGCACAAAGGCAGAAAGTGCCTCTCCCCAGAAGATGGCTGGTAGTTTGGCTTTAGACAGCATTGTGGTGATGGCTTCACTTGCTGTTTGGTTTCCTCTTTCAGGATCTCTATTCTGCTGTGGCATATCTCAGATGGTATGTTGGCACTCTATGCCATGTAGTGATGTAAAGGCCTCAAACTCGGTTGATATCCATTCCCCTCCTTTGTCATCCCAAAGACACTTGATCTTAGAACCCAGTTGTGTTTCAGCCCATGCCTTGAACTGCTTGAAAACAGTGAGTGCTTTGCTTTTCTTGCGTAAGAGATATATAGTCTTAAATCGTGTTTTGTCATCTATAAAGATTACCCAGTATTGGAAGCCTGAGTGTGTTCTGACTGGGAGTGGATGAAGGTCAGTGTGTATGAGGTCAAGTGGTTGCACAAATCATGTGAGTGATGTTGGGAATGCAGCTTGGTGTTGTTTTCCAGCAAGACAAGGTTCACAAATGGCTGGAGGAGGTTTGTTTGAAGTGAGTTTTATTCCATTTACCAGGTGATTATTGATCAGCAACTGGATACTCTCGATATTTATATGGCTGAGGTGGCGATGCCAGAGGGTAAGATCAAGGCTCGCAATGTTGACATTTTTGCTGAGGAGCATTGTAGTTCCATTTAACAGAGCAACATTGTTATTGCTTACTTCAGCAGTGAAGAGGAGCTTGTTGTCTTGGACAAAATTGACACGGTCTTTCTTTATGGTAACAGTGAATTTCTTTTTTTGGGTAAGAAAGAGGATTGATAATAGATTGTTCCATAGCACAGGGACATGTAAAACTCTGGTAAACTTGACTCCTCGAAACTGTTTTCCATCTACTTTAGGAATAAACTGTACAGTGCCAATGCCTGTGGCATATACAACTTTGTGATTGTTTTGCAACAAGTAAGATCGGAATAGTAGCAGGAGTGAAGTTTCATAACCAGTAATGGTGAGATATCATATGAGCTGTGGCACCTGAATCTACAATCCATTGTGAGTTGGATTCTGTTACTAGAATGATAGGGGAAGGATTGGTGGTTTCAAGGTAAAGATTACTTGCATTTCCAGCAAACTCAGATGTGTTGACTCTGGTAGATTCTTGTGCATCATGTGGGATTTGTGGGGTGACAGGTGACAATCTACTTTGTTTCATTGTCTGTTGAGCAGCTAACTGGCATTGTGTTTCCTTTTTAGCCCCAAGGTACCTGGTGCACACATCTTGAGTGTGACCTTTGTATCTGCAAAAGGTGCATATTTTGAGAGCGGTTTGTGCCAGAGTTGAGGCTTTAAGTGCTGCTGTTGGTGTGATTTCCCTGTGATGTCTTTGTGCCTCTTCAGTCATGAATGCACTCTGTAATTTTTCTTTGTCAAGGTCTGTAAGTAACAGGGTAGCTGACACAAAGGATGAGTAGTCCTCTAGAAGTGCATGGGTCATTGCCATGCATGCCAACTCCTGGTCCATCTTTTCCAACGTAAACTTGTCCGAGCATAAGTTTTGAATTGCAATTATTGCCTGATCAACTCGGTTCATGAGTGAGGACAAAGTTTCTACAGGTTTCATACAAATTGTGAAGAGGTTGTCATATGCATTAAACCGTATACCTGGGTTTTTTTAGAGATGTACGGCCTCAAGTTTGAACCACATCTTGACTGGGTCTTCTGCAATGTCATTTAGATAAACACATTGCTCAACTTGAACTCCAAGGAAACGATCCCCAGCAGGCATCGCTGCTTCATCATCCCAAGCTTGACCCTTTTCAGCTTCTGTTGGTCTTTTTTCATTTTCCAGTGATGAGTGACCATAACTTTTTCTTTTGGAGAACTGCACATATCTCCCCTTTCCACTGAGGATAATTTGTGTTGTTTAGCAGTATAAGATGAAAGGTTGAGTTATCCATGTTTGGTTGCATAGTGGCAGTAGATATGGGATGACTTTGTGGTCTTGAGTTATTATAGAATATGTGAGAGGAGTAAGGCCCGGGGCCCATAACCTGTTGGCAGAAGCAATCTAATAGGATTTCTTACTGCTCACACAGGACAAAGGTGTTAACCTTTGGTTTTGAGTCAATGGAAGAACAAAGATGAAAAACCAAAGTGCCACTTTTGGACTTACATAAGCAGGCGCTGATATCAGTGCTTAGGAGTTGGGAGAATATGTTAAGTCTCGGTAATGCTGATAATGCAGATGGGAGTTGGCCAATTCCTGCAGACCAATCAAGGTGGCTAGGCTTCAATATACTCATGCATTGCACCCTGCTGTTCTGTGCATGCCACTAATTTGGACAGAAGGAAGACCCGGGAGGGTGCCGAGAGTGTTGGCCCGAGTAAAGGACTTCAGATGGAAAGAGGGAGGACTAGGGGATGTGAACCAAGTTGATATTCAGAGTGAAGAACTATCTACATACATTCGCTACTTATATAGGTTAAGAAGCGAGATGTGGAACAGGGTGACATAAGGAATGGAGAACAATAATATATGAAGAATCATGTGGGAGCATTGTCCACAGTGATCCAGAATAGAATAAGGAATGTGGACGAGAATAGAACAATGAAAATAAGATAATAGAAATGTGGTCAAAAATAGAATAATAGAGAGTAACCGAATATAAGACAATAGGGTCATGGCCAAAGATAAAACAATGGTAAAATGTCCCAAGGTAGAATGGGCCGACAAATGAGGAGTGGATGGGGTAGAATAAATAGATAATGAGTGGTGAAGAGTGGGTGAGGAATAAGGATGGGGAATGTGGAGGATGAATGTGCCAAGCCGAGACCGAAGTATCAAGTGGCATATGTGTGGTTTGGTCACTTGCGCGTGGAATTAGGCTGATCATTTGGTTGGCACTGCCGAGTTACTGGATACTCAGTACATGCACTTGACAGAATAAAAGAATAAAAGAAATAGAGAAAGAAAGTGGTAGAGCTCTAGTGGTGAATATATCACCTTCAACAAAACTATCCCACTCTATCATGCAGTCCTCCTCCTCCCTCCTCTTTTCCTCTGCTATTCTTTTTTCCTCCACCTTCTGGTCTTCCTCTCCTTTAACTGCAGGGCCTCTGCCAACTTGCGGGCAGCCTCTGCAGCCTTCTGGATCTCTGCCACCTTCTGGGCCTCAGCCTTCCAAGCTTCCTCAGCTTTCCAGGCTGCCTCCAGCTTTTTTGCTCCCTCTTCCTTCAACAGATGCAACTTCTCCATGTATTCAGTCTTGAAGGCCCAAACCTGCTCCAAAATTTCTGACTCAACTTCCTGCTCAAGGTCTGACATGGGTGGAAGCAGGAAGAGCCCCGTAGAAGAGGAGACCCCCTTTTATAAGGTAGTAGATTATGGGTGCTCAGAAAACAACCATTACATTCCAAAACACCTAAGAAAATTCCCATGTCCTTCTCCACTCAATTCAAGACACATGAATAGGCATAGGACCTCAAGGGCTCGGTCCTAGTAAGGGGATACTGTTAGGGCTCTTACCCCCAAATAAACCCATTTGGGTTCCCACAACCATCTGCACCCTTTCCGGGAGTTTTTCAACCATACTACCGGGAATGGAACCCTCAAACACCTTCCCATGATTCTGTCACAATAAATCAAGGTTCCACAATCCTGACTTCCTGCAATTCCATAACCAAGGTTCCACTCTTGCGATAAGCATCTCACAAGATTACCGCATACCTCACTCCCTTGTTCTCACCTTTATATTGACCACTTGTATTCCTTTCTTCCCCTTGTCTTTTAATCGGCAAGTAGATAATACAAGGAGTAGCTACATGTATATAACCCCTAGTCGACTGGACTACAGTACGGGACAAGCAAACTCAACCAATTTGGTTTTGAGCAATCGAGAATTTTTTGTGCCAAACTAATG
This sequence comes from Chroogomphus rutilus, assembly GCA_003314275.1. Taxonomy (NCBI): domain Eukaryota; kingdom Fungi; phylum Basidiomycota; class Agaricomycetes; order Boletales; family Gomphidiaceae; genus Chroogomphus; species Chroogomphus rutilus. Next base: position 4,074 of record QLPI01016468.1, on the reverse strand, counting down.
TTATATTCAGAATCAGAATGTCAAAATACATCCAAAAAATATGTTCCGAAGTTTTTCCAACGAGTTTTAAATGTGGCCAAATTTTTGGGCCTTTTCAGTGCAATTTTTCACCCCAAATCTCATTGTCATGACATAAATTTTAATTAAGTATAGCTTCAATTGACATCATAGCTTGTTCAGTAACTACATGATGCTTGGTTTGCTTTCTAACAGCCCAAGCAGCTGCATTCCCAGTAAGTCCCTTGTGATATGCAGCCATAAATCTCCAAGAACGATTTATAAACCGCCGTATCACATCAGCTGGGCATGCATTAAGGTATTCTTTTACCACTGTCTTTGCATCCTCAAATGTCTTCTTTGGAATTTCTCGATAACGGAATTTTGCCCATCCCCAGTACTATTGTCATATTTTAGTTTCATAAAATAATGCAAGAAAGTAATAAAATAAATACTTGCCATTTCAATAGGGTTCATCTCACAATGAAATTTAGGCAAGAAGATACATTTATGCCCTGCATTGTGAATAAGTGCCTCCAGCTGAGAAATTTGATTTGCACAATCATCTTGGTGACTGAGGATGTGAGCCATGCAGCAGTTTGTGTTGTCAGCTGGGCAAACAGGTTTGTGCTTTGCTTTTTTGCCTTGAACATTGAAACCCCTTTCTTCAAGAACTGTTTTGAGTCCCTTTGGTTCCCCATTTACTATGGTCATTTTTTGTACCTGGCCTTGGAATAAAGGGTTTGGATTAGATTGGGGAATTATAGTATCTTTCTGTTTTCATTGCTTGCCTCCATCAGATTTATTCATCTCAAAGGCTTTGAGAGCATCTGGGGCAAGAGATCCATGAGCAGAAGACTGATCATAAACAAATAATGCAATGCACCTAGGAAACTGCTTTTCGAAAACAGCAATTGCATGCAGAATCTGGGCCAATAGTTGTTCTGCATCCCACCATGCATCGCCATTTGATCCAGGGTAAATAATTATGCGTACTTCATCAAGAATTTTGCCTTCCTTATCAGTGTAGACAAGGCGACAAGTTTCAGGATTGATATATTCTGATACATGTATAAGTCAGCCTCTTCCTTTTTTTTGCAGAACTGTCTGGCCTAGCTTAAGCCTGAAAATATTGATTTATATGAGTTGTAAAAATTTATTTCATATAATTATAGTAAACCATACCAAGCTGATGACTTGTATCCATTTGCATGGAAACAAGACTCATCTTGAAAGTTAGGAATGATTTCTTTCTTGCCATCCTGTAATGTTGGAGGAATTCTTGTAAAATTTCCTTCATCATCCTAGACCCACTTGGCCATTCTTTTCTGGTACTTCTCCATTAGTGGCAAAAATATGTTCTTGCAGTACTCAACCACATCATTACATTCATGGCCATCCATATAAACCCCCTTTTTAAGAGCCTTGTGGTGCCACCCTAGCTTAATTAACCAACGATGTGAAGTACAAAGACCAATTGGATTTTTTGGAGTGATTGAGAGGCTAGGAAGAATTACTGTGTTAAGTGTGTCTTGAAATGCTTTTGGAGTGACCTGCCCAGCAGTTTGGAAAGAAAGCCATTGCCGTGCTAAAATCTGTAGCCGCTCATCAGAAAGAAGTGACCTTATATGAATACCACCATGCTTTTCTTCAGGAAGCCGTTCAAATATTTGATAGTGCCGAGCAAGAACATGAATTTTTCAAGCAAAGTGAGTTCCAGCTCCTTCATGCCATTGTTGAGCAATTTGTTTACTCACTTCCATTATTCCCAATCCTTTAATCTGTAATGTTGCAAAATTTCTGAGAACCAGTAGTTTATTGGTATTGGATAGGGTGAGCATCTGGTGCCTTTTTGTTAGGTCTTTCTTGATTTGATCTTGCAAAAACTCCCATGAGTTAATCTCCAGTCCACCTGCAACAGCCTCATCAATATCATCTTCCAAATCAGCTTGTGTATATAGGCCCAATTCTGAATCCTGTTTATCGGCAGGTGGAATTCTGACCTCAACACTTTCTTGTCCGATTTGGGTGTTGGTAATGTCAGCATTGATGTCATGTTGCACCTCTTTAGGTAAATTTGTATCCAAATATAGCGGCCTCAACTCAGGCTTGGATAGCACTTTGACAATTTCAATTGAAGGGGATCATTGTTAGTGGCTAAGTCTAGGCATAGATAAAAACCCAAATGCATCAAGGGATTTCTGATTTGCAGTTGCCTTCTTATATCAATGTTGTGTGCGACTGGACTTGCTCATGACATCTGGGCCCTTCTTGTACTTATTTGGCTGACCTAACAATTTAATGTAAATTTTTAATTTACAATCAGGGTTCAATGTGAACATACCATTGCCTTCTCACTGCTTTTTTTTCCTCAACTGAGGTGGCACCCAATCTTCATTCTTTAAGTCATATCCCTGGTTGACAGCAAAATCAAAGAGCCTTTCTTGAAGATCATCCTTGTCCCATTCTGAATCTGGATCCTCTTCTGAGTCCTCATATTCATAATTGTGTGCTTCAGAGGCTCCTTCACTCTCAGTCTCCTCTCCCTCTAAACCAAAATCCATTCCACCCATGGCATGGTTGTAAAAAATGTTGACAGAAGTTGGCAATTCCCTGTCAGATTCATAATCTGTAGGTGTTGTTGGATGCTCTATATGTTCATCTGCTTCAGTAATGTTAGGATTAGGTGACACTGAGATAATCGGTTAAGTCCTACAAACCGCTTCGGAGTGGCTAGGCTTCAACGTGCTTGTGCGTTGCGCCCTGCTGTTCCGTGTGTGCCACTAATTTGGATCGGGAGGAGTCTCGTGAGGATGCCGAGGGCATCGGCTCAAGCGAAGGACTTTAGAGATGGGAAACAGACAAAGGGGTGCGAACCGATTTGATATTCTGAGTGAGGAACTATCTACATACATCCTGCTACTTATATAGTTAAGAAGCAAGATGTGGAACAGGGTGGCGTAAGGAATGGAAAACAATAAGGTATGAAAAAACCACATGGAGGCATTGTCCACAGTGATCAAGAATAGAATAAGGAATGTAAGCAGGATTAGAATAATGGAGGATGGCTGACAACAAGATAATGAGGGAGTGGAGGAGGAAATAGAACAATGGAGACGACCGGAGATAAAACAATAGGGCCACGACCGAACAATAATGAAGTAGTAATATGTTTCAGGAGGAGCGAGTCAAGGAATAGATAGGGGGTGAGAGAACAATGAAGAGGATAGGGCGAGAGGAATGGTCCAGATGATGTACCGGGTATACCGAGCCGAGGCTGTGTGATAGTGCAAGATGATGTGGGCAAGGGCCAGTTGGTCGGTATTCCCGAGTGAGCCGGTACTCGGTGTTGCAGACTTGACAAGTAACCTGATCCTTATTCTGATTTCACAGTCCAGTAATGTTTCTTTTGCGTTTTGGATGGCAGCCAGCAGGCATTATGTAGCATCTCAAGGCTGGGTAATGATTGTTCCATATTTGTATTTATTTGTTTATGAATATGGTAAGGTAGGGGACAAACGGTTTCCGCTAAGGTCACGTGACTCAAGTGTCACGCTCGCCATTTTGCACAAGGATCTGGCAGCATTGACAAAAAAATTATTCTGAGACCACAGATCAATGGCATAGAACTATATGTACATATTGGTGGTTTTAATTTTTTTTAAAAATCACTATTGCAAGTGTAGTATATCCAAACTTTCAAACATCTTCTCAAAATTCATAAACATATTTTTTAAGCAGTCTGACACTGTCAAAAAAATTTTGGTCACAAAATTTTTGCGCTGAGGTAATCACCTATATAAGGAAATATTCCATATATAGAAAGTCTTTCCCACCAGTAATAGTGACAGTCCGGGGTGTCTGTTGCTGTCAAAAATCTACTAGAACATGCCTAAACTCAAGAGAAGCCGGAGAGTATCTAATCTTGGGACCCATGCCATCAAGGTTTAACCCTTTAATCTGTTCAGGATGAATTGTTGACAAGAATTTCCCTACAGAAGCAGAAATTTGCGTGACCTGATTCAACTGAAAGCCTATCATTCAGTGGGGATTTCTCACAAAGCCCAAGTTTATCAG